>OZ024904.1:62289732-62350674 GCA_964017125.1 Flabesymbios commensalis | reverse complement strand
CCACACTATTGAATCCCCATGAGCTTTTATTTCTTTGAAACTTGAAGGCAGAGTGGGGTTCGAGCCCGCGATCTCCGCCTTTCCAAGCAGGCAACTTTGACCACTGTACCAGGGTCCCCGCTCTACACAATGAATATATACACCTAGCACTATATTGATCATAATTTTGTTTTTAAAATCTGAATTTAATCCAGCACCAACACAGATCTGACATCACCCAGTTACTGCGACAGTAATACATTTATTTTCAAAGCGACACCCGGGACATTGCATTAGGCTACGCAGGCGATACTGAGTGTGTGTTGACATGCTAACCCTTTGATCACTGAACTATTCAATTTGAATTTTCAGTCACTTGAAGTTGTGTCTCGCTATCGCGACACACAACTTCAAGTGACTGAAAATTTCTGTTATTTGAGAAATTCAAGTCCCAATATATTCCAATATTAAATGCATATTTTACTGCGAACAGCGCGTTATCAGGGGCTATACAGGTGCTAATAAAGACTCAGAATGTCTACTGCAGTCGACATCAGTGCTCTAAGGGTTGATGATAATGAGTGAGTAAGGTCAGGTAAGTAGTATCAGGTAACTAAGATAGAGGTCATACCAAGGTCACTGGAAACAATGCCATTGCAACTAGGACAATAGTGTGCATGGCCTGCCATGGGGCAATAACAACAGTCTTAAATACAATGACATTTATATATAATAACATATTAATATCCGACTAATCTACCGTGACACCGAGCTAAATGAGAGGTGACTGACTTTTGGCACAAACACGATAGCTGGTCAATATTTCAGAATCATGAACCTGGATCACAGAGCCAAACGGCGTCTGTTCACAGGGAGTTCTGTTCTTTCTGCGTCAATATGGGTGGCAACGTAATTATTCTACATCCTGCTGTCTTTCACCATATTCCTATGAAAGCTTATTAGCGGTGTTATTTGCCCGCTGGCTGTTCCGCTGCGAGCCTCGCCTGAACCATTAGGTATAATGATATAGATACAAAGTATATACATCTCAGGTACATTAGCTTACCTGAAGTCTCGGGGGACTTAATTATGATTTTTTTCTTCCAGTGCGAAACAAATATTCGAAAACTTGTATAAATCATGGAAAAAAAATGCATAGGAGTGTATTTTTGTAATTTAACCCTCTAACTACCCAATATTTAAATATAATGTATATATAATGTATAGCAAGGCTGGACCTCGAGGCCGTCAGGCCGACGTCGGCCTGACGGCCTCGAGGTCCAGCCTTGCTGTCAGGAAGATGGTGTTTCTGGACTGCCACGTAAACACCTTGACGTTGAGGTGTTGTTGGTTTAATGTTGGGCCAGCGTCGTGAACGGCGGACGATGCTATGGGTATGCTACACGGTGTGCTTGCTAGAGTTTTAGTACGTAGAATATAATTCATTTCATTTCATTTATGTCACAACACGTGTATACGGTGGCAAGTCAGATATCCCATTCAGTCCTTTAAATAAAAAATCACAAATAAATGGGTGAACATTTCATGTAAAAAATAAGAGTGTTATTAGCCGCTTTAGAAAAACGTTGACAAATAACCAGAATACATGATCCGTGTGCCCAATGTTGTATCAACCCTATCTTGGGGATTTTGCCTCTCAAGTTTCTCGGAGTAGTCCAGTATACAATTCGGGAATACCCGTGACCACTTGATCCCCAGGGTCACACAATCAGTCATCCACAGTGACTGATCAAAACACTTCCTGGATCCCTGTCGCACTGATGGAATGGCAAATCAAAATCAAGCAGAGAAGCTGAAAAACTGCAGCCTCAGTAAATGTGATCTAAGGGAGAACCCTGTCTGTGTTTGCATGTGGACGGAGTGTGCTCTGTAAATTAAATCTGCAGGCGGCCAAGTGCAGTGTGATGTGAATAAACCTCCAGCAGTGACATTCTCTCTTTTCTACGGTAACACCAGGGATATATAGACAGGAAGAAAATGTTATGGAAGGTTCTTTTCAGTGTAGTAGAATAGAGACGGGTTTCACATTCACATGCCTTCTCTATTTATACCATGCAGCCAAACACAAAATCAAACATTCCAGAAAATGTCTCGATCTTATTTGCACGGCTTTGGACGCCAGTCCACCATAGACTTATAGTTATAACCTGGTAACACCCTATATATCTGTTTATGCCATAGGTTCCGGAACGTTCCGCGAGGTAACCAATCTGTTCCATGGTCATTCTTGGTGCTCTTTCAGCCGTAGTTCTATTTGTTCGAAATAAGAGCAGGTTTAGCAGTTTAGTGTAATTTCAGTATTATTTCGTAACAGTCCGGGCGCAACCGCAGATGATGCTGATATTTTTATACTATGGCCAACGTCTGTATATATTTTTTATCAAGGAGAATGACCTTAGAAAAACGGTAGCACTAGTGGGGTATTGTAGCTAAATTGTGGTCAGCTTTGATCTGCCATACGGTAATTGTATCCTAACAAACCTTTGTCACCCCGCCAAGAGGACACTTGTTATCATCACACATAACCGTTATAGATCAATCAGGATACAGTTAGCATTTATTACAGTTTGAAGTCGTCTAAACATATGCACTGGGCATTAGGCCTGCTGCGTAAACACCGGTCATATTTCGTTCCCTTGGATATGAAAGAGTGTATCTGCCACTTAATAAAGTGGCAGATACAGGACGATTTACTCTGTATCTGGGATAGTTTTATACAATACATCATGAAATTATATTGTGAAACAAAAAATACAATAATTACTTAAACCCACAATTCTTTTGAAGTGTTATCCAGCCAACTCGAAAAAATATCTATCGTATAAACGCCTGCCGATCACTGAGGCAATATTTGGCAAACGTCTCGTTTTAACAGCACGAATAACACTTGACAGCCACGATAGAGACGAACAAACACATCTCTGGTCTCAGTCTGGATAAAGAGGATCCTTATAAATCGGCGTCCTGGGACAAAACCACCAAAACCAAATGCTGGACCGGTATTCTCGTACAAGTTACGATATGTCGTAGGCTTCTGATTGGTCAAGATGGCCATCTCGACCAATCAGAAGCCTACGATATATCGTAACTTGTACGAGAATACGGGCCAGCTGCTGAGCTACGCTGATGCATCGCTTGACAACTCGAAAGATCCATGCTGTCTAGATACAAATGTGCTCAATTGCGATAAACATACACACAGACCAACTAACCAGCAAACATTAGACGCTGACTAGTGTTGTTTCAATATAAACCTTAACAACTTGAGAAGTCAATGGAGATGAGGTGATTTAAAATTTAGTGTCTAATATTTTTTTATTTCCTTTAAATAAATCGCACACACAGTTATAATCATAAAGCTACAACAGCATATCCAATTCAAAAGCAGTCAATATTTGTATGGAATGAGCCACATGGTGATTTGTTCGATAAATGTAATTCACATTACGGGTGTGGAGCACGTCATCCGAATTCTGCTGGGTTACATGGCGTCGTTGTTGTAGCGCCAAGCTCATTGGCTGCGTGGTTGACTCTAGAGCCAGGGAATACCATTCGAATCTCGCTGTGGCTGATATTCATTCATCGGTGAAAAAATTGATCTAACTTTCCAAATACCTGGCTAATGACAACAGAAACAAGACTACATAAGTCCAGGAGCTCCCGCTCCGAATTAGAATTTAATTTAAGCAATTTTGTGTACGGTTATTAATGTAGTCCTAGGCTAGGTCAAAAATCAAGACGCAAGACAACTAGGTCTAAGAAGCTCAGTCTAAGAGTAAGATAAGAACTAGACAGTCTGTCAGAGATTGCAAACCTCCATTGAAATTAATGATCCTAATCAGTATCTCAGTAATGGTCAACCTATCTGGCACGGTTTACCCGATATCAGGCCAATCGAGGTAACTAATAGCTGATTTACGGTCACTTTGAATTCGATATAAACTCGTTAAAAAATTTAAGGGTGCATCCTCCCCTGAACCTCAAATTTTGTTTTATAGTAATGAACTAGCATCTAACACAGTTTGCAAAATATTGGGCATGTGAAAGTAGATAATGGCCGATAGGGGGCCATTTTGAATTTGATCGAGTCAGAATTTTTCAAGATGCATCCTGAGCTGAAATCTCACATTTCATTCTGTAGTAATCGTCTAGCCATCTAGCACGGTTTACCAAATATCGGCCATGTGAAAGTGAATAATGGCCAATAGGCGGCCATTTTGAATTTGATCGAGTCTGAATTTTTCAAGATGCATCCTCTCCTGAAATCTCACATTTTGTTTTATAGTAATGGTCTAGCCATCTAGTACGGTTATGAAATAACGGCTATGGGAAAGTGAATAATGACCGATAGGCGGCCATTTTGAATTTGATGGAGTCGATTTTTTTTAAGATGCATCCTCTTCTGAAATCTCACATTTTGTTTTACAGTAATGGTCCAGCTATCTAACACGGTTTACCAAATATCAGCAATGTGAAAGTAAATAGTGGCCGATAGGCGGCCATTTTGAATTCGATTGAGTCGAAAGTTTTTAAAAGGCATCCTCTCCCGAAACGTCACATTTTGTTTTATAGTGATGGTCTAGCTATCTAGCACGGTTTACCTGATATCAGGCCTATCGAGGTAAATATTGCTGATTGTCGGCCATTTTAAATTCGTAAGTTAAAAAATTTCAGGGTGCATCTTCCCCCGAAAACTCACACTTTGTTTCATAGTAATGGTCTAGCACGGTTTACCAAATATCGGCCATGTGAAAATGAATAATGGCCGAAAAGGCGACCATTTTGAACTTGATCAAGGCAATTTTTTTCAAGATGCATCCTCATCTGAAATCTCACATTTCGTTTTATAGTAATGGTCTAGCCATCTAGCGCGGTTTACCAAATATCGGCCATGTGAAAATGAATAATGGCCGAAAAAGCGGCCATTTTGAACTTGATCAAGTCAAATTTTTTCAAGATGCATCCTCATCTGAAATTCCACATTTCGTTTTATAGTAATGGTCTAGCCATCTAGCACGGTTTACCAAAAATCGGCCATGTAAAAGTGAATAATGGCCGATAAGCGGCCATTTTGAATTTTATCGGGTCGAATTTTTTCAAGATGCATCCTCTCCTGAAATCACACATTTTGTTTTATAGTCATGGTCTAGCCATCTAGCACGGTTTACCAAATAACGGCCATGTGAAAGTGAATAATGACCGATTGGCGGTCATTTTGAACTTGGTCAAGTTGAATTTTTTCAAAATGCATCCTCTCCTGAAACCTGACAATTTGTTTGATAGTAATGGTGTAGCTATCTTGAGCGGTTTTCATGATATTCCGCAATATCAGGCCTGTCGAGGTGAATAATGGCCGATAATTTTATCGACTTGAAATTTTTCAAGATGCATCCTCTCCTGATACCTCACAATTTGTTTTATAGTAATGGTGTAGCTATCTTGAGCGGTTTTCATGATATTCCGCAAAATATTTCAGTCGGATTTACCGATGTTATAAATTAGGTCAAAGTGCTGGGTCAACTTCAAGGTCAAGGTCCAAAAACCTGAAAAGGCACAACTAGGGACCTTAGAGAACATGTATGTGCAGTATGACTGTCATCGGCTTAGTACTTTTCGAGATCTGCTCCGGAAACGAAGTGTGTGTCAAAACGTCTAAATAGGTCATAGTTCTGAACCAAAAGTAGGTCAAAGTTCATATACCCCAAAAGGCACAACTAGACCCCCTAGGGGTGTTGTGTGTAAAATTTGAAGACAATCGGACAAGTACTTTCAGAGATATGCTCCGAAAACGAATTGTTTACTGACGGCCCAACGCCGTAACATCATCATTTTCTCCTCTGCGACCTTGCGTATTGAATTCAGATTAAAAATATTTTAACCTGACCATTAGCCACCTGGAAGTAACCCACATACCAAAAATTGTTATCCTAGCTTATTTTCTTACAAAGTTATAGGCAAAAGAAGAGGTGAAAAAAAACGGAGGCGGAATCCATAGCTCCCTCCGTCTCACCTACGGTGACGGCGGGAGCTAAAAATAACCGACCAGCGCATAATAATAAATGACCAGTTTGTCAAAACTGCATGTAAACGGTCAATTTGAGATATGAAGGTGTCACATTACTCAAGGCTTGTAACATACCTGTCTGCAAACGCTTGGACAATGCTAAAGATGTTTTCATAAGCAAATTTACCAGTTCAATAATCACGCTTCTCGGGCATATAGCACCAGCTCAAGTATTTAAGCGTGAAGCGCTCTCCGGCATGTCAAAGTAACTAATTAATAGCGGCAGTCTGAGTGGTCTAATGAGACTACATAGATAAGAAGTCTGAATGACTCTACACCATTATCCTGATGATAATCTGCCAGCTATCAAATCAAACCGAATTGCCTCATTATATTGCTGCATCCTCCTAGAATGGACAATTACTTTATGGGATGTCGTGTTAATTAAAAAGTCTATTTATTGCATTAAACGTAGTTGGTTGATAGATCCAAATACTAGTATAGTAGCCTTCGTGTTGGTTCTATTTAACGCAAAGCAGTCAGGAATGTTTTGCTATGGATAATAAAGAAAAAAGTGATTAATGATAGAGCAATTAGTAATCCGTCTGAAGTATATCACTAATTTTATGAACACTTATTATTATGATTTCACTTAAAAAATAAACTATTTAGACAAACGTTTATAGATTGTCAAACGTAACAGTCAGACTTTTAGAAACTGGAAACCGACACGATGACAAAGTATAAATTATTATAATAAGTAAAGAAATGCTGCGCTAAGTCACTCTACACAATATATTTAGTATGAATGGGGTATATAAGTACAACAACGAAAGTGTTTAAACGCTTTGTTTGTGAGAAGCAGATTGGAGTTTAAGCAGAATGCCTATAACGTTCAATCAGAACAATCATATCAAACTATTTAGTTTTATCGGTTTAGAAGTAACCGTATCTAATTAACAGTCAACCTTATTTCTTTAGTCGTCCTAATATAGACATACGTATCTAAAATAATGGATGGTGCCTGACCAGAGACATTAGTTGTTGTTCCGTGCACCAAAGATTCTACCAGTCAACATATCATTGGTTACAGTGGATCAGGACCGAGGCTAAAGGCGACGAGACACTTAACTCCCCTCCTTTCACCAGGGGGCAGGAAGTCGTACAGGTCACGTGACCCGAGTGTGCTTAGTCGCAGATTCACTGACTGACAACTTCCGCTTGGCAAATTGTGTGTGAAAAAGAAACGACCTTTACCGGGTGGATATTTCTACTAATGGTGATGGCCGACCTGGTGTGCAAACACGTTTATCCCTCAGGTCACTGTGTAATGGCTTAGAGCTTACCTTACTTTGACCGACGCTAAACCAACATGTTATCCGAGCAAACACAAAACATGTGTATAACATTTGTACAATGTTGGACCAACGTCGAAGATACATTCATGACGCCGCAACTTGGTATGTTTATACCGTGGAAAACACGGCTGTCCAATGCTCAAGATACCTTGTAAGTTTTCGAATTATGTTCCCGTGTGCCACGAAAAAATGTGGATTAGTAAACGTTAAATAGGGGATCACATTCCATATATGTATTACTACACTGTACAAGAATAATTCTAAATAAATATCGGGACTAAACAGCTTATCCGATACAAAGTATCATGAATGCCTGATCACTCCATCATCTCACAGCGAGGGCGTCATTCATTCTACTTCCTCCACAGCTTATACATTCACTGACCTTTGCTGAAATCACACAGAACATGTTTTCACAGGCAAACCACTATCTTTAGTATGCATACAAAAACATACCACAATTTAGAACTGAAGATAACAATATAGTTGAAAAGTAAAAATATTGCAGAGATACGACAAAAAACCCCATATTATTCATCGTCATTATATTAGGTCTACAATTTGTCATAAATGCGTCGTCCTAAAACAAAAAAATGCTTACACTCTTGCTTGGCATAAAATAAGTAGAAATCGGCATTAAAGTGAAGCTGTAACATGAATTTTAGCGTTCGTAAAAACATCTAATTTTATCGAGTGAGATGGAAAAGCGTCACGCACAGCCGCCGAGATGGTGGGGAGGCCGTAATAGGTTGAGGTTTTGGGTTCCTTGGGGAAAACCGGGGTGTAAGCGAAGAAGACCTGCTAGCCCCAAACATCAGCAGGGTCTGAGGTGACAGTGAACCACCGTGATGCATGGCGTGCTACATTTCACGATGACCCTGGAACAATGAACAATGTGGGCTAGAGAGTCCACTTGGCAAATACCTATGTTGTATTAGTGTTGGGCAAGCGTCGCAGACGCTTTTCCAACACTAATACAACATATGCTCAACGCCTCGTGCTTGTCGGGCAGGCGGTCTCAATGTTGCTCGCGTAGTTTACCCGCCGTTAGTGGAGGCCGCAGAAAGATGACAAATATCGTAACAAATATTGACATAACGTCCAAACGCAGGGCCTGCATACAGATTTACTTGATGTATTCATTTGAAATAATCATGACAACCTTTTATATAATTTAGCAGTTCATTTATTATTCGAGTCTCGGGATGCGACAGCAAGAGGGAGATTCAGGAGCAATAAGCAGTCATTAGCCTACATAGTGCATGTATGTGGATCGCATGGTACAAGTAGATGGATCACAGCGGCCAGGTAGGCATGATTAGCGCACCGGCTAATTAATAGTCATTATTGTCATACAATGCGTGATGACTGTGTAATCTGCTAATCACCGGTGATTATAAATAGTAATTATAGTAACATCATACAGGCTCCATCCGGTGCCGTGACGGCAACGTCAACCTCTCGAAGCAACAACAAAGAGAAACATAACATAACATAACATAACATAACATAACATAACATAACATAACATAACATAACATAACATAACATAACATAACACAGCATTTCTCTGTTTATTATTAGGTGATTTATTGACATCACCTTGATTATTAAAATACATGTAGATACATCAACTGGCAGCTCATAAAAATACTGTCGAAGTAAAAAATCACAGTTGAGATGGAGCTATATTTGATTTTTACCCACGAAATGTGGAGTATGATTAATTACAAGATAGATATTTATTGACATAAAGAAAAGTCATTACTGACTTATTTGTCATATAAATAATAGAATATATGTACATGTATGGTTAATTTGCTAAAATCACACGACAATTTACATGGTTTCACATACAGAGTTGAAATCATGTTAAAAGGCATTGCCATAGTGAAACACTGGATATTGCGATAAAATAACAGATAATTGATTACTACTTGAACAATATATGTGAACGTAGGGGATCTATCTTTTTGTTTCCCGCACCAAAACTAGAGATAAAATAGCTACTATGTATGATCCACAAATCATATATGATAGCAAAAAAGACACTCTGGAAAGCGTAGAAACCTGAAGATATATACAAATGCATAATTATGGTACTGGAGTATGTACAGTGATGTGGTAAAACGACGTTAAGGATTATATAGTACTTAAAAAATGAAACATAATTACAAGTTCCCGTTTGAATGTTGTCTGGAGACAAAATTACACTCATTTCAGTTTCCTATATTACATCGCTTTATAACATAAAACAACATTTTGAACTAGGTATTGTAAATGGAGCAATATGTGATTTTTGTTTCACCAGAATTGCGGAAAAACCAAGCAGTTCAATTTTATTTATTTTAAATATGTTTACATGATAAAGTCGCATCACTTTTCTTTTGTTCACAAAGTGAAATGGACCAATGCTTGAAACTTTGACGCTATCAAGTTATGCTTATGTTATTACTTTTTCATTGCGGGGACAAGCCCACCACTTAGTTTTGGTCATGATTGTCAAAATGTTTAAACTTGTCTGGATCATCTAAAAGTGGTTATTTCCATTACTTTTTAATTTGACCTGAAGTATTTAAACGAAAAAAATAGATTATTGCAACCCTGGCAATCAGTGGCGACCGTGGTAAGGTATATGCTCTTCAATTATTGACTGCTACATATATTTAAATTAACCTTTTCAAGCCTCAGTTCATTGTCATCTTCATCCACTACAAGCCGCGAATTGCTCTCGCAATTCCCGACTTGTAGTGGATAAAGATGACTTGAAGTGGGTGAAAAATTGCCATGTATTGGTAAAAGTTTCATGGATATTTTTCAGGTGTCTGTTTTCAGGTGAGTAAAATGATGCTTTAATGCATCGCGAGGACTTAAATGGCTAAAATACGATTTGTTGTGTGAGAGTATATTGTTGATGCATACGAGTCTTCCGCGGCGACTACTCACTGCTAATTTGAATTGAAGAGATGTGTTGAATAATTTGTGATATAGAAATATTCCCATTATCTTTATTATTACTACGGTGATAAACTGATTGAGGGAGCTGAGAAAGTGCATTATTTGTGATTAAAAAAACACACTTATTTGTGATTGACAAAATACACTCGAAACATCAGTCTGGTAACAGCTCAGGTATGCTACTGGGTGTATCCCAGCAAATGCGATACACTGACCCAATGTTGTTACAATGTTGGGCCAGCGTCGCGGACAACACGAGTCATCATTGGTAGGTGTGGTAACCAATTAGTATGTCACGTTGTTGAGGACAGTAGGCCCACGCCTATACTCAAAGTATTGAATGCAGCCCAGCAAACACAAAACAGTGAACCAATACTGGCTTAATGTCGTGTCAACGTCGCATACAGTGGGCCAACATTAAACCAGCATTTGGGTCGTGTCTGGTGAAGTACACTCTAATTCTGATCCCAGAAATATTCTAGCGGTGTAAACTGGCCAAGAAATGAATTTCAGGTGAATATCTTGCAGTAGAAATAGGCTAGCATTGTTTTTTTCAATGGTTAATAAAAATACGATGACTTCATACACGGTATTGCCCCAGCAAACACAAAACATTTGTATAACATTTATACAATGTTGGGCCAACGTCAAACGCCCAAAGTTAGACGTTGGCCCAACATTGTATAAATGCTATACAAATGTTTTGTGTTTGCTGGGTGGATTGTGGCAGCATCCCAGTAAACACAAAACATTTGTATAACATTTCTACAACGTTGGACCAACGTCGAAGACGTTGGGCCGACGTTGTATAAATGTTATACAAATGTTTGTGGCAGCGTGAAGTCAGTGTGTCGTGTTCTCCTGCCTTCACACGATGATCACCGCGTAATACCGTGTCCGAGGTTGCTGTTTTATCGGGTGTTTTAGTACCACTGAGAGGGTAAGGTTTCCAGAAAATGACAGTAACCGGTGATATATTCCGCGTCATACATGTATGTAAACCATAGGGGGCCGCAGTTATTTGCATGAGAGACACATCATTCTGCTGATATGACAGTCTCTTTTTCATAGAGCTCATATTTTCTATTTATCTACTGGCGCACAAATCTGTGATAAATACTCTTAATTTTGAATTTATGTAATTACCTTCAATTGTTATCAATTATCAACTTTAGTTATTGGATTATAATTGCAGACATGAAAATAATAATGATTCTTATTTCATTAATTATAGCTTAGTTAGAATCACTGCTGACCCACTGGAGGACGGATCATCTTGTGCTGGATCGGATGTAGCTGATGCATAAAACAGCATTGCGTACATGTGTATGAATTCTACTGAATTGATGGTAGCTCCAGCACGTTGGCAAAACATACAATTCCCTGCAAACATAAAATATTTGTATGAGATTTGTACAATGTCGGACCAACGTCGAAGACGTTGGGCCGACATTGTAAAAATCTTATACAAATGTTTTGTTTGCTGGGGCACAGTCTGGACATTGTTACTTGTGAACTGGACACAGATTTATGAGTGCAGCATCAAGATTCACGAGTTTGTAAACTGCTAGAACGGCATATTCCTCAAAGAGGAATTAGCCTGTAATCTGACACCACCCATCATACCAATAGTAATGGCTACAAACCCATACTTTGCATCGAGGCTGGCTCTCAGTGCATGCATCCCACTGGAACACCTTATAAGACTTACGAGGGTTATGTGCATGTAGCGGTTGATAGACGGCTCTCTATACCCTTAGGGAAATAATTTTAGCCTGACAGTTATCTTATAATTTTATCATTATTTTTATCAACCAATATAGTTAAAAATTATGTGTGGATAGGCGCTTAATACACCAGAGTCATGAATATTGAGAAAAAACAAAGCAAAGGATTTCCCTCGGGTGGAGAAGTTCTTTCTGTCAGAAAAATATTTGTAAGGGATGGACGTGACTCATCGTCTTAATTTCACCCTCATCACGAAAAAAATGTTATTTTCCTGAGCAGAATAGCACACATGCATATAAACATACATATGGCTACATACTAACAGGAAAAGTAAGACGACTCACTAGACACGAAACTACGTCTCATTATTGGCTAATTGGCGGCCCAATGTTTACACGTTGATGATTACATATATATATTTATTATTTTTATTAGTTTCCAGCATGATTAAATAACTATATCTGTACATGTGTCGTACTTAATAATCGTGTGTTTATTTATTTATTTGCCTGGAAAATAATACAGTTGCAGTAAAATACAGAACATGTAATATAATGTCCGACTTGTCGTGTGCAGCATCGTTACTTATTCCGATGTTGTGTATTCGTATTTATTCGTATATATATCAACGAGGCCTAATTGGTTTGTTTTGTTCACGTGCGTACATATACCAAATAGCTATGTATGTGCCTAGAACATTGTCTAACACGATAACGGATAATTACCACTCCAGCATGACATTTTGTTGATTGTAATTATTATAATATGCCATGCCAACAGGCGTATAATCGGACGAACGATAGACTGTTGCTGCGAAATATTAATAATTTAAAATCATATCTATAGAAACATCCCGCCCCCCCAAATCGATGAGCAATGTGGATTGAATCCGCAACCTCCCGCTCCTTCACAATTCTATTCTGCGTCAGTTCGATGACGAATTCTATCATCCACAGTGTCTTGAAAAATTGCAGCCCACGTCTTTATGTGATTATGGCTAGATTTCTGATATCGCTTGTTGTTCTGGGGGTTTTAACGGTAACAATGTGTGAACTATTGAAGGAGAGAATGCAGCTTGTGAACACATTTCTCAGTCATCAGAATCTACCTCGCTGCAGCCAGACTGAGACTGGTCAATTCTTCACCTGTGCAATAAAAAATGTGACTGACGCTAGAGCTATGACCGTGCTCATTGACAGCTGTGGCAATGAGCAGCACGTTCAGGAATGTCCCTATGGATCGACGTGTGTGATGTTATCATGTAATGAGAAAGGTGATGTATCCTATGATTGTCTGTGTCACAGCGCCAAGAGATCACAGAGTAACTCAGCCACATACACCTGGAGCAGGTGGAGCCCCTTTTCACACTCACGTGTGTTTGGATTCAGTCGTGAGCTGAAAGATACATCAGTTACAGATCCACCCATCCTGGCCAGAGAATACAGGTATACATGTTCTCAACGAATAAAATAAAAAATAAAAAGTTAATTTTTTCAATGCCTAATTTTTCTGTGAATATTTTTTATTTGAGGCTGATGTGACATTTGTAGGCCCATCAATGTCATTAATTCGACCAGATCACTTAATTTAAGATAGAAACACTGATAAAGGATATTTTTAACCCAAGTATTGTATTATAGCCCTATATCGTGCCTTTACATATGAAAGGGTGCATCTGCCACTTTGCCAAGTGGCAGATACACCCTTTCATATCTAAGGGCGCGATATATAGTTACAAACTCTGGCACATGAAAACATTAACTAATCACAACATACATTTGTCATTAAAAAAGGGTAGAATGGCATACTTGAGCCTTGAGTATACTTGTTTGTTATGTGAATAAACTAAGCTATTATTTTCTATTTAAAGGCTGGGCGTTGTATACATGGATGCGAGTCAATCCTTCCCTGACACCTCCTACACCGCTAGCTCCCAGTTTTCTGATCTTTGGTTCCCGGAGTTGATGCCGTTAAGAGAACCAGAGTATGGATGGCTGGCAGCGGACTCTGATGTCAACGCTTGGATTAAAATAGACATGCTCCGGGTCTACAGTATCATTGGATTGTTCCTACAGCACGATCAGCACAATTACCACCTTCTGACATATAATATCAAATACGCTGTTAATGAAAGCAATTATGAGTATGTGGCCACATCCATCGAGGCAGAATACATAGAGACATACACTACGTACTGGTTTAAGCATCCAGCTAGCGGCAGATACTGGATAATAGAACCGTTGACTACCAGCTCATACCGAGTTGTAAAGGGCGATTTCATCGGTTATATAGAAACCTAGTAAGTAATTTAGCCCCTACATAACAGCGACTAAAATATGCTTCGGATGCCATCTCTATAGATTGCAATAAAAACGAACGTAGAATAATTAGATACATGTCAGATTTAGTTTCTAACACTTGTAAGAATACAGTATATATTTGGGTTTTCATTTTTTATTAGCACATTATGTACCAACTTTTGAACATGTTAAGATAAAATGTCACATCAATCAGCAATATTTGAAAACAGTCGACCTCCATTTTGTCAAATCTGAATAATTTTCACTCAGTTGAAGTTGTGGATCGCGTTAGCGAGACACAAATTCAAGTGGGTGAAAATTAGGATTGAATAAGTTGGCGGTTAAAGGGTTAACATTGCGTTTGCCCTGCTGTGACCTGTAAATATCACCATGTAGATGTATATCATTTTATAAAGTAGTAATGTTGGTGTTGTCAATGAAAAACAGTTACCGAAGTATTTGTATATTTATAATTTGTGTGCGTGTGTGTGTGACAATTTTGCATAGATTGGAAATATTTTATATCATGTACTACATTATTTTTGATATGTATATGAAAACTCAATTGTGCATACGTTTGTATCAATAAATAATTTAGAGATGGTTATTGGATTTAGCAGCCAAATTATTTATGGGTTAGTTTACATAAGAGAAATTATGGGTTATTAGGAGCTACGTTTACCAATTTTGTGGGACAGTAAATTATTTTATCAAATTGTTGCTATATTGGCGGATTAACATTTATCCACACTAAATCACCACGTAGACTTCTTGGTGTCACGAAAGGGAGGAAGATGATTTGAGAACATGCAAAAATATATTTTTTAAAAATCCGTAAAATTGATCTAACAAAAAAATCCGTCCGTATAATTTGAAAACATGAAAAAATCCGTAGAATGGGCAATCCTGAGGGCAGTGTTGTAGATACAGAAGCTGTAGATGATATTGATAGTTTTTATATATTTTGTTAAAACACGACTTACAGATCATTTTAAGCAAAATTGGTATTCTGATATTAATACACCTATAAAATGTTGTATTTACTGTATAATATTTAAAACAAATTTTAAATGGGGGCATTATCTACTTACCCTGTCGTATAATAATCGAATAACGTTGTGTTTCTGATCATAAATTACCAATATAATTGGAAATACATTTAAATATACCTAAAGAAGAGCGCTATTTCAACTTATGTCAGCAGTGAAAAATTGGTAATGAGTATCACTTTTTATTAGAATGCAATGCCTTAGTTTTTATTAGAAGAGAATATATTTCCGAGAAGTATCACATTAATCATTCAAACTGGAAATTAAAAAAAAATATTAAATTCGCATGATGAGAAAGAATACACCTTTTTCAATGACAACACGCCACACAGTGAGCAACTGTGAACTGTTTCAACCAAACAATTGTCCACCGTGCACACTCGTGCAAACAGTCTATTACTCAAATTATCAATTTAAATACATAAAAGAAGGTATGAAACAATTAAATTAAAACATTTTCTGCATTTTAATCATTTTTATTTGATTTTGTATTTCTGACGCACGCCATATTATTTTAATGATGATGTTTTATCTCTCCTGTGTTTTTGTACAATTCATGGAGATAAACTTGTTGAGCTGGTTGAACTTGTTACATAACTGCTATGTGGGGCAGTCTAGTTAAGTTTGGACGTTCCACGTCCAAGCTTCTAGTTTTTACAACCGATCTTGCTAATTAAGTTGGTCATACATATTCAAACCTATTGATTTTACAACGGAGACTTTCTCTAACGTCAAAATACTAAAACATATTGAGCTGCAACGGTTCTTGCTAGTTTTTATTATTCTTGGTACCAAAAATTGCAGGGATAATTTTGTCCAATCAACTTGAAATGTCGATACAATATCCCCAGGGTAGTCAGGCAGTATACTAGATATATTTTCTAATCAACCACGACAGTTGATTTGGATCAAATGCATGATTTTCAGAATCACTATGTGGATCAATGTTGGTTCGATGATGGACAATTAAAAAAAACAGTTGTAATTCTATCAAACACATAAGTTCTCAACCAATCAATTTTATATTTTGAATCATTCATCTTCTGGTGTGTGGACACTATGATATGTTTTTTGAAGCGATCCACCCAATAATGTGGCCGTAAAGGCGGGGGTTAAAGTCACAACTTGGTTTAACATGAGCACCTTTCAACCCTCTATATTTCAAAATAATAGATTTTAATTATTTTAGCTATCAAAGCTAAAAATAACATCAAATTGACTGTAATTTCAACCCTCTGGGTGCCAATGAACACACATCTAACTGGCAGCAGTTAAACAACACACTGCATTGAGCCGACATTTCGCCAACGTTGGCGCGGCATTGGAAATGCCAGCTTACCATTGAAAACAGAACATACTGTGTCAACTGCAATAATCCAGCCATTCATTCAACACTGTAGTAAGATCATCTCCAAAGAGATACACTGACCACATTGGTACAGCATTGGCCTAATGTTACTAGACAGACCAGGGCAGTGGATGACAAGCAATCCTGTAGACTTTAGTTCGAGCCTGTAGTAGGCTAAAATGGTCTCGTCTTGTCTGCGTTGCGTCAAGTCAAGTCAACAAGACTGTCTAACTTATTATTAGGCCCGGCCGGAGTCCAGGAGCCTATTAAGTTTATTGCGCCTAGGTTTGTGTCCTGTTGTGGGGGAAAAGGGGTGCCGTTTGTGGGAAAAGATTGACATCTCTGTAAAACAGTCTTTATGTATATAAAATATAACGTTTGAGGTCGCTAGGTGAAGTACTTGTGTGTTTAAACAGTGTTCAGAAAAAAATATTAACTATCATATTCGTGATTAGAGCTTAAAGGGTTTTATTAGGTATGATGCTGGCCCAACGTCATAGACGGTGGCCCAGCATTACATCAGCATTGGGTGAATGTATCGAGCTAACTGGAAAGTGGATTTTCTGGCAGGAAGTGTCACCCGCATATAGCAATGCCTCAGTCCCAGCAAATACGGATATTCACCCAAAGCTGTTTCAATGTTGGTCAGCGTGGAAGACTGTGGGTCAACATTGAAGCAGCATTAGGTGAATGCCATGTGTTTGCTGATGTGCTGGCGCAAAGTAAACAGCAGACCCAGTGTTGGATCAGTGTTGGGCCAGCGTCGTAGACGATGGACCGGCATTGAACCAGCAATGGGCTGCGACGCTGGTCCAACATTGAACCGGAATTGGATGGGTATGTCTATATCGTACACCATCGTAGAGATTGAATGGACGTTGGCCAGCACCTGTGATGGAAGGGATAAACATTTAAAATATCATTTAACTTGTCCCCTTGGTTCATTCCTTAAATATATCCTGGACATTTAGGATTCTGGCCCATGAGGAAAACCAATACAGTGAATTGAATAAATCCCAGTTTGAGAGAAGTTAATGTCAGCATCATAAATGTGGTTCATAGTTGCATATTCCCTAATTTTAATGACAACTTTTACTGTCCTCAGACTCACGTGCACAAAAACCGACATGCAAGTCAGAAACTAATTATAATCAAAGATTGTGCAGTCTGGGTTTCTTTGTCTAACTTAAAATAATAGAATTTGATATTTATTAAGGTAATTATCCAATAATTGGCCATTGATACAGAGACAATAGATCCTATCATCAGTCATTCCATGAGTACTCACTCACTCACTAGGGCCGAGTTGTGCACTTTTATATACGCCATATGTCATAGCATTTTTGAGCAGTGATCCGGTGTAACAGTTTCAGATTACCCCCCTGTTCAGGTTACCCCCGTGGGTAATCTGAAACTAGTTTCAAGTCACCTCCATCAATTTTGCCGGACAATTTTCAATGATAAAAATGCATAACCTGGCATTGGAACATTTTCGGAGACACTTTAATCTCCATAATTATAATACTGTGATCTTCGGGGCAACTAATCAACAACTATGTTAGCAGATGTAACGTTGGCCATGTTGCCGCGCCTGTTTTGAAGACTGGTGCCAACTGTCTATTTTTGTAGGCCTGTATACTTTTGCAACTGTTTTCAATGATAAAAAATAAATAACAAACAATACCCGCATACGGGCCTACCTTGCACGCGTGCTTACAACATACACAGTACCAGTTATCTATACATCAAACCAAATTGCCGGCGCATATAAAAATAGAACGTACATGTCAAAACTGTGAGGTTAACCCTTCAACCGCCAATCCTGATTATAGTCGTTTCTTCATTTTTTATTAACACAATAAACACCAGCTTTTGAACATGTTAAGGATAAAACAGGACATCAAACAACAAGATCTCTCAAAATCGTTGACCTTGACCTACCCCAGCAAACACATTTGTATAACAATCATACAAAGTGGCCCCAACGTCTTCGAATTGGGTGGAAGGGTCCAGGGCCATTTTAGATAGAAAATTGGAAAACCATAATTTTGTAAAAAACATGTGTTGATTATTAATTAAAAAAAAAAATGGATAGAGGGGGTGGGTGTTTGCGGTGAGCTCTATCCAAATTTTTTTGGGATGTTTGGAATTTTTTTAACTTTGCGAGACACAACTTCAGGTGGGTGAAAATGCCAATTAAATAGTTTGGCAGCTAAAGGGGTAAACCTTGACCTTGATTGGACGTTGACCATGTTGCGCATGTGGTTTCAATGTGTAGTCAGCGAATCGTGGCGACCCTTCTTTTTCAATCTAGGTCTAACGTTACTTAAAAGGTCAGCAATAATCATATTTGGTGTGTAAGCCCTATAGGCCTAAATGGGGGAGGGGTAAATTGAAAGTGGATTTTTTCAGTTTCAAAATACCGGGGGTACTTTGAAATTGGTTTCAACGTAGGTCCCTACCCCCCGGTACGCTGAACCTATAGTTTCAACGTACCCCCCGGTACGCTGAAACTAGTGTCAACGTACTCCCGGGGCGAATCTAAAACTAGAATAGGGGAGGTAATTTGAAACTGGGCTTTTTCCAGTTTCAGCGTACTGGAGGTACGTTGAAACTATTTTCAATGTACCCCCCCGGTAAGCTGAAACCAGTTTCAACGTACCCCCCGCTATGCTGAAAGGGGGGGGGTACGCTGAAACGGCTACACCGGTTTAAGATCTATATAACGGGATTATGCTATACCGCGATTTTTCTCGACCAATTTCCAAGATTTTTATGATCTGTAGCTCAATTCCGAATAGCTCTGTGAAAAGTTTGTTAAAAAGTATATAGTAAATGAAATGACGAAAGTAAAACGTCGTACACTGTATCTCTAAAAGCCGCCCAGATATCGGCCCCTAAATATTTATGAATTACCAGTTATTCATATTGCAGATTATTGCCCCTATTTACCGCTCTATATAACAGATATAATGCCCACATCACACTCATACTCTCTGTATGTAAGGCTCATACACAACTAAACTATGGGGATTTTTCTAGGGTAACTTTTTTTCTAGATTCACGAAATCACCCCATACGCACACCAGTGCTTGATGCTCAGTGCAAGGCACGATACCATCGCCATGACTTCGTCCTCGTCAAGATATCGGCAATACATCACCATTACGCCCACGGCGCATCCCCGATATTCATCTGTCGCACACCGACCATCGCCAATGCGCAAAATACAACGTTAACTGTTAGACGATGTAGCACAGATTAATACCCGAATCTTCCCCTATGCATCACGAATATTCTGCGAATATTCCTCGAAGGTTTGACATAACATCGTGTGTGTTTTCACGAGGGACCAAGCGTTCGATATCGGCACCGATCGCCACAACAATACGTCTTTTTTATCGCCAGGACATCGCCAGACATTTTGGCTCTCGTGGGATCATAGCATGAGCACGAAACGCTGTCCCATCATTGGCTCATTGGCGGAGCAACGTTTACGCTGATCTACATCGAGCCGATTATTGGCCAACATCTCGACGTCACCATACACTTCTCCAGGGACGCCATGAAAGTTGTCTGTCAGTCTTATTCATTCACGTTAAAATAAAATGTAAAATGTAATAGATATGGGTGTGTGGTTTTATGTACAAAATACCGAGAATAACATATCTAAGCAAGACTTCACCAAAATCAGCTATCCGCATACAAGGACAGGGGCAGGTGCCTTCAAGGGTGAGGTTTCATGTGCATAATTTGAGCATTATTAGACATGGTGCCGTCTTCTTCCATAACGTCCCTAGTCATCATACAAACATGGAGAGGTACATGTAATATTAGCCCGAACCAATGAAAAAACCCTACTATAGGCCTATATGTTCTGGCTAAAAGAGGCAACAACTGTGTTATTTAGATATAGTTTATCTCGAGAACGTTATCATGGTTTCATACTTATATATATATATATATACACTTTAGGCCGAGTCGCATAATCATCAGCGTCGTTGATGTCTTGACATTAAAATGTACATATTGAAATGCCACGAGAGGGCCTACAATTTGTCAAAATACCGCGAAATCACGCAAACACACATCGGCAGATGTAGTGATACAAAATGGCTAGTAAGACATAGAATACTATGATACGAAACGCCAATACTACCGTTGATGACATATATAAATAATTTAAAATCAATGACATTTCCCCCAAATCGATGTTCAATGTAGTCTGAATCCACCACCCATACCACTCATAGACAATTGTATTCTGTGTCACTTTGAGGACAAATTCTATCATCCACTGTTTGCTATTGTATCCTGAAAAATTGCAGCCCACGTCTTTATGTGATTATGGCTAGATTTCTGATATCGCTTGTTGTTCTGGGGGTTTTAACGGTAACAATGTGTGAACTATTGAAGGAGAGAATGCAGCTTGTGAACACATTTCTCAGTCATCAGAATCTACCTCGCTGCAGCCAGACTGAGACTGGTCAATTCTTCACCTGTGCAATAAAAAACGTGACTGACGCTCGAGCTATGACCGTGATCATTGACAACTGTGGCAATGAGCAGCATGTCCAGGAATGTCCCTATGAATCGACGTGTGTGATGTTATCATGTAATGAGAAAGGTGATGTATCCTATGATTGTCTGTGTCACAGCGCCAAGAGATCACAGAGTAACTCAGCCACATACACCTGGAGCAGATGGAACCCCTTTTCACAATCACGTGTGTTTGGATTCAGCCGTGAGCTGAAAGATACATCAGCTACAGATCCACCCATCCTGGCCAGAGAATACAGGTATACATGTTCTCAACGAATGAAAAAAGTGTTTTTTCTTATGCCCAATTTTTCTGTGCATTTTTTTATTTGATGCTGATGTGACATTTGTAGGCCCATCACTGTCACTAATCCGACCAGATCACTATTACGGTATAAACACTGATAAAGGATATATTTAACTCAAGTATTTGATTCCACCTCGAAGAATTGGTAGGGACAGAATTTGGCACATGAAAAAACCAGCTAATCACAACATACATTTGTTATTTTAAAATGGGTAGAATAGCACACTTAAGCCATTTTGTTTCGTTTGATATGTAAATAAACTAATCTAATATTATTTTATATTTAAAGGTTGGGCGTTGTATACATGGATGCGAGTGAATCCTTCCCCGACACCTCCTACACCGCTAGCTCCCAGTATAATAACCTTTGGTTGCCAAAGTTGATGTCATTAAGAGAACCACAGTTTGGATGGATACCAGCGGAATCTGATGTCAACGCTTGGATTAAAATAGACATGCTCCGTGTCTACAGTATTACTGGATTGTTCCTACAGCACGCTAGTGACTACCACCTTCTGACATATAATATCAAATACGCTGTTAATGAAAGTAATTATGAGTATGTGGCCACATCCATCGAGGCAGAATACATAGAGACATACACTCTGTACTGGTTTAACCATTCAGCTAGCGGCAGATACTGGATAATAGAACCGTTGACGGGCAGCGCATTCCGAGCTGTAAAGGGCGAGTTCATCGGTCGCATAGAAACCTAATAGGTCTAGAAAATAAAACGTGAAGTGCTTTGGCCCCTGCATCACACCCATTATCGAAAATATGCTTCGGAGGTCAACAAGGCCTCTAATCATTGTTTAAAAGGGAATATCATTTAAAAATATTTTTTACCTATCACTTTAAATATTCCTGATCAATTGTTTCAAATTAGTCATGTTAGACAGATATTATTTGGCCACTACATCACATCCATTATCTAAAATATTTCCAAATATATCTAACATTGCATTTGCCCTGTTGTGACCTGTAAATATCACCATGTAGATGTATATCATTTTATCAAGTAGTAATATTGGTGTTGGTAATGAAAAACAGTTACCGAAGTATTTCTATATTTATAATTTGTGTGAGTTTGAGCGTGTGCGTGACAATTTTTAATTGCTTGGACATATTTTATGTCATGTGCTACATTATCTTTATGCATATGAAAATTCAATTGTGCATATTTTGTAGTCAATAAATAATTTAGTGATGGTAATTGAATTTAGCAGCTTGTGCCAATACTGGGATAGAATGGACAATGGATATATACTATATATGTAAGTTCAGTAAACCTAATTTATACAGAGAGAAATAGATATAATCAATTCATAACATGATTGGCAATGATTCCTGATACATTTGTAGTCTTGATTGTACATTTGGATATAATAATAATAATAATAATATTATTATTTATTATCTGAGACATACATATACATATACATATTATAATAGTATATAACAGTAAGTGAAGAGTAAAGCCGCATGGTTTATATTTCCTCTAATTATGTATACATTATGTTTGCGTGTGCAAGTCCAGTAATATTTTCAAAATGTGAGATACAAACGATGCATTTTATTTTAGTATACAATGCATATTATCACTGACGGCCAAGAGGTAGTGCCGTAAATTAAATTTATAATGCAGAAAATTAGATGAAATATTAGTATTAATTTTGGATATGATATTATTGCAAATCTTAACTCCCGAATAGCGTACTGCATAGACAATATACTCTGTCAATTAGAATATTATTTTTTTTTTGTCTTGATTTATGATGAAATGAGTCTTTTTTAAGCTTAAAGATTACAAGCTTACATTTTTAGACAACTCCAAATTCATTTGTTTCACTAAATCGTCAATGTTTTTACATTGTAGAAATAGATCAGTATCATCTGCGAAGAAAATAGTAAATAGCAATGTAGATATGCTGGATCAGTGTAATTTTGTGTGTAGATGTCCACGGCTAATTTTGAGAAATAAAGTTTTAGCTCTGTTTATTGTTCTGCTTCTTATTATAAGTATTGCTGTATGTATAACACAATCACATCCATGGGACAGGACCAATATGTCTTAATGGACGTGTGCCAATTTCGACATGATTTAAAATCACGATTTAAAAGCAACTTTAAGAAGCTGTATTGAATCTAGCTAATGTAGACGTATGTCACAGCCATGGTGAGAAAGAACACGCCTGATATAGTTACTACTACATTGGCCCGTTAAACTATGTGTATTGTCATAACCCTTACAGTGCGAGGACCGTCTTTAGACGTCAGAATCTGACGTCTGAAGACGGTCCTCGCACAGTAAGAGTGAAAATATAATATTATGGCCGTAGAACCATTATATAGGTATTTAAATTTATCGGAAAGAGCTGACTGAGACATTTATGATGATTTCATATTAAAAAAAGTGTTAAAACTGTGGCAATAATGAGCGACGTTGACCCAGCATTAACCACTTCACTTCCAGGCCGAAGTGCATGTCAGGATCCAGGGATCCTAGTGTAACTATAGTAAATCCGACGGAAATTTCCGTCATGTATGGTTACGTAACATGACGAATGACGACGGAATTTTTTGTCATGTATGGTAGTGCAGGAGTTAAGTTGGCACACGTTTCTTTTTGAGATGTTATTCGTCTCAAGGTGGTGATAAAGACTCTAGTAGGTCTATATGGGTATCATGGTGACACACAGGAGCACACGCCTGTGAAAATGACACCTCGACTATAATGATAATAGGAATCGGTAAGAGCATGTCACTGACCCTATCAGCAACAGGATGTCACCGCGTCTGACGATATTGCCTCCATATCGACAACCAGCACTGTCAACGATTCTGGGATGCGTCAGGACTATCAGTATTCTTTGGATTTATACACATTTCTTGACTTCGTCATATATGGGTTATGGGTATCACACCATTAAAGTTGACTTAACAACATTAGAAATATAGTTATATCAACTTAAATTGACAAGTAACCAGTTTTAACAAGTGGCCTAACAAGTAACGACTATAAGGGTCAATGCTTTTATAAACAAAAACTAAAAAACGTTTCCCAACAAGTGGGACAAAAAAGCCCCTACTAATATTAATCTAGCTAGCATGCTTTGCCAGCCAATAGTCGGCAATTTTGAATTTGATCAAGTTCAGGTGGATCCTTCCCCGAAGTCTTTTTTTATAATGTGGCACCAGGAATGCTAAATCGCACATTAACTTTGGTTGGTAGTACGATACATGGCATGCTAAGCTACTGTCTAGATGGAGGAATCATTCATTCATTCATTCATTCATTCATTCATTCATTCATTCATTCATTCATTCAGGGTACTGGGATGATTGCTAGTAGTAGTACTTTTTTCCCCCATCCGGGGAGGGTCATTAGGGATCTGTTCCGTCTGTTGCATGATGCATGGCATGGTACGGAAGCTCCGAGTCTACATCAATCATCCAAAGGACACTGCAGCCTCCTCGTATCTGGCCATAATCTTCGGGCAGATTGTCAGTGGCGTACCCTGGTTCCTCCATTCAACAGCAGTGCCAATGCAGCTCCCGCATTAGTGCAGGCACTGGCGAAAGGCGTAGTTACGTCTTAAATAACCGACAATAGTGTTTGACATCAGGTCTCTCACGTCGGATGTATGTAGTTACCCTTGCTACTGTTACTATGGGGACTATCCGACCCGAGGATAGCGGAGCTGTGCGAAATGCCACGGGAGTTTCAGCATTCAATCGCATAGCAAAACACAAGTCTCTGGCCGTCTGGGAATGTCTGGGTAAATCCCCTAGACATGCCCAGAACCCCGTATCGGGCGAGCGAAGGAAAAGTTTCTCAATAACCCACCATGCCTTATCACCCCCACCCTCACAGCATCATATGTACATCATTCATCTCATCAATTGGCTACAAAGTTTTTATCGTATTGCAATGTCACTTTAATGAAATTTTGTGCCGAAAAGTGACGTATAGCAATAATGTACTACTAATACATTCATTCAAAACAGCCTAAATTTGGATTAATAATTGACGATTATGGGAAATGCTGCTTGGCCGGATTTTACTGTTAATTTTCTGGAAAACCCTACTCGACTGGAGTTGACTATCATTCAGTGTAGGCGATAAAACGAATACAGAACACCGACCGTGTCATTGGTAACGAGTAGACTAACGTTAATTATTTGTTAAATAATTTGATCAAGCTTAAGTTTTGCCAGGGTGCGTCTTTCCTTAAAACCCCCGATTTTGTTTTATAGTAATGGTATATGGTCTATCCGACAGCAAAAGATTGTCCAAAATAAAAGTTAACTTTTCATTAATTATTCAGCATGCTCAGTCAATTCCTAGTCAAGTGATTTTCAAAAAACTTCTGTGACCCCTAGGTATTGTATGTTAAACACGGTATGAAACAAAAGTACAGTACAAAGGCCAAAAGTAGTTACCTGCAACAGGCACATCTAGACCCCCTAGAGGTGCTGTGTGCAAAATATGAGGACTATCAGACAAGTAGTTTCTGACATATTGTTTAATAGGTCAAGAATGTGCATTCCGCGCCGACAGAAGCTAAAACAACATGTCTCCCCGTAGCATGGGGGAGACATAAATACGTTCATTGATTTATTTCACCATTTCATGCGAGTTTGGGATCTCTTACAAGCATTAATTATATGGCTAGTAATATTTTTTAAATATTTATTGTGAATACCGTTTTATCTAACAGTTAAAATTGCAGTGTCTATATTAAGAATTGGATTTGTGCGCATCTTGACAATTTGTGATTTTATAGATGAATATTACACTTCATGTATGACGGAAAGGGTGAGGTTATAACTTTTTTGAAGCTTATATTCCATAATCTGATGTCTATTTTGTCCGTGGCTGCACTGCTAATCCTGTCACTGCAACAGCTGCAGGGAAATATTGCGATGTGCAATTCAATACTCGAAGCCCCACGAGTACTGCCTGATGACAATGTATCGTGCACTGAGAAAACGCAACTCACCGACTCAACACCGGTTCAATTCTGGTCCAGCTACTGTGAGGCTGGTCCATCATTGAGCCAACTCTCGACATATTAGCTGAATGACAATACCGAGGTCGGCTCTCGACGGCTCCATGTCACATTGACTTGCAAATTGGCGAGTTGTGTTTACAATGATTTTGGCAAATAGGTCGAGGGTCGCTGTGAGCCACAGATGGCGGCGTGTAGAACCAGGCAACGGTTAATTAGCCTTCAATTAGAACACCCCAGTGATTCGGATTTTTTGCGGCTAGTATTATTTATTCAAATAATAATAACCCAAAACATTCCACATTTAGAAAAGTTCAACATACATTCAATTTTTTAGCTGGCCTATTAATTTTAAATAATGGCCTATTGCAATTAGTCTTGAATGGCGTGGTCAAATCAATGTATCTTGATCAAATTTATCATGTTTATTATGTATGTTTATGGATTACTATTTCGTATTTATTTCAATTGCTGAATGCATATGTTTTTGCCTTGCATTTTGCCAAATGACCATTTCTCATACAAGTTCGATGGATGCTAAGAAAAGTATTCAGTTATTTTTTTTACAAAAACAACAACAATAATATCGAGTTGTATATTTTTAAATTGTACCACTTATGTTTGGCGGCCGGCTCTTCTCACTGTGGTCTTGTTTGCTCTGCCATACCTTCACTTATTTTAGGTAAATTGGATGGGGACAATGCATGTGTCTCTACATTTTATAAAACCCACGTGTATTAGGACGGCTTGTATTTCAGTTGGAGGGTTTCTCCTCTCCCCATATCACATTATATCTGACGTGCCCTATGTCGGACCTTTAGATTTTGAGTTATGGCCATGTTTTGTTAAAATAATATTTTTCGGCTAATTTTCTTTTTTAACGCTGATCGAAAATACAACTTCAAAGCAATATAAGTACAGAATATTGAAGATACCATAGTTTTATTTCTTATATAAAAAAAAAATTAATTTGAACTATTTAAACCATTTGTCAAATAAATTTAAACTTTGCAGGTCATTTTCTCAACATTTTGCGATATTTTGGGCCTACATTCCCAAATCTTGTTTTATCGTTGATTTCCTAATAAATAATTGAGATATATTTATAATTTTTGGTGCATTTGAAACCTGAGCGGTGGGTCACATATATATATGTTTAGGGGTAGATAACATAATGTAGCTCAGTAGGATAGCGATTGCTTTTCATGTAAGGGAGTTGTGTCTACTATTCATGATATCTCTATTATATCATGATTTTGACAGTTATCTGCTGTATGGTATGCTATGAGAAAATTACACATCTATGTGTTATGTTATGTTATGTAGCGGATACTGACGAACGACTTTCCCAAACGTATTGCTGGTATTAGAATATTGATAAATATGATTTTGTGCAAATTACTTCTTTTTTTAATTGATTTTGATTGTGTATGAGTTGCTTAGTAAAGTCATCCTTCTGAAAAAAAAAAAATTGACCTCCTTTGAGCCACGAAAGAGATTTATTGCAAAATATACATGTACTTCAAAAAGTGGTATTACACCGATCTATCTTGACTTCAAAACAAGAAAATTGTGTCAGAAATGATTTTCTCGTTCGAAATATACTTTTTTTTACTTATGCATTAACGAGACCTCGAAATATAAAAATAGTGTCAGAAATGACGTTTTCATGCAAAATTCAGTCAGAAAATTGGCATTACATCTCTTTCTGTCGAGAAGTGAAAAACATATTCTAAGATGCCGCCACTGCCATTTTGGACTAATGCATGAACAAGATTCATATCTCAAAATAGGAAAACAGTGTCAGAAATGAGTTTAGCCTGCGAATTAAAATTGGAAAAGTGGTACACATCTTTTTCTGCCAAATAGTACAATTAAAGTCTCGGTCATATTGGTATTTATTTATGACTGCCGAAAAAACAAAATAACCGCCAAAAAGGAAACTAAAAAAAATATTCTGGAAATCATTTCGCAAATTAGACATCTTGATCAAACAGAATATGTGGTTAAATCGTTTTTATTCCCCAGAAAACACCTGGCCCGTTTTCAGATACAACTGTAACGGTGTAACGTTGCCGCGGTTCTAGGGTCAACATCTGAGACGCTAGGACAGCATACATCCAACGTTAACAAACCCGAAAAATATGAAACACATAAAAGTCAGGTGAAATGAGTAACGTGTAATAAGTCTAGCTGTCGTGGATATCCACACAACCAGCCATGTCCGATAAATCACGAAACCGCAGGACATAATGTGAATATAAATCATGCGAGGTAGTTGTTCCGTGTCCATAACTTGCTTTGAGTCGTCTCCTTTGGTATGAAAGGGTGTATCTGCAGCTTTGTGAAGTGGCAGATACACCCTTCCATATATATCTTAGATACCCCCTTTGTGAATCGCGTATATTTATCATTTATGTCAAACTCTTCCCGACTTCATAATCACGATTGTATTGTTTATTCTTCAGGTGGAGTTGTTGTCAAGAGTATTAGTTTATAGGTGAGCATTAGACGAGAACAACATTCCTAATGTAAAAAAGTTGAGGTCATTTAACCCTTTAACCGCCGGTGCCGTCCATATTCCTTTTTTTACATTTTTTTAGCATATTACATATAAGCTTTTGAACCTGTTAAATATAACAAGAGCACACTCGACAATAGCCCGCCGCCATTGTTGAACTTGAAGTCAATATTGCGGCCACAAGGTCAAATTATTGACGTAAAATGCGAAAAATTACAATAAATCGGACTTTTTGAATTTTTTTCTAGCCATTATTGAACTTGTCCGAGAACCGGTTATTAGTAACATGCATAACAGATTTGAAGATGATACATGAAAAACTTTTCAAGTTAGCGCGCCCACAAGGTCAAATTATTGACGTAAAATGAGAAAAATCGCAATAAATCGGCCATTTTTTTTCGGCCATTATTGAACTTCTCCAAGAACTACTTATTAGTAATATGCATAACCAATTTGAAGAGGATATGTGAAAAACTTTTCAAGTTTTCGCGCCCACAAGGTCAAATTATTGACGTAAAATGTGAAAAATCGCAATAAATCGGCCATTTTTTTTTTAGGCCATTATTGAACTTGTCCAAGAACTACTTATTAGTAACATGCATAACCAATTAGAAGAGGATATGTGAAAAACTTTTCAACTTATCGCGCCCACAAGGTCAAATTATTGACGTAAAATGTGAAAAATCGCAATAAATCGGCCATTTTTTTTTTTCGGCCATTATTGAACTTGTCCGAGAACTGGTCATTAGTAACATGCATAACCAATTTGAAAAGGATATGTGAAAAACTTTTCAAGTTATCGCGCCCACAAGGTCAAATTATTGACGTAAAATGTGAAAAATCGCAATAAATCGGCCATTTTTTTTTTCCGTCCATTATTGAACTTGTCCGAGAACTGGTCATTAGTAACATGCATAACTAATTTGAAAAGGATACGTGAAAAACTTTTCAAGTTATCGCGCCCACAAGGTCAAATTATTGACGTAAAAGGTGAAAAATCGCAATAAGTCGGCCATTTTGAAATTTTTTTCAGCCATTATTGAACTTGTCCGAGAAGTGGTCATTAGTAACATGCAAAACAAATTTGGGAAGGAAACATGAAAAACTTTTCAAGTTATCGCGCCCACAAGTAAATGTTAACGCCGACGCCGACGACGCCGAACTTCAATTGCAATAGCCCACCTTTTTTAATTAAAATTAAAAGGCGGGCTAAAAAGTGACATTAATCAGCAAGATTTGAAATTTGTTGAACTCCATTTTGTCTAATCTGAATAATTTTCACTCACTTGAAGTTGTGGATCGCGTCAGCGAGACACAACTTCAAGTGGGTGAAAATTCCAATTGAATAATCTGGCGGTTAAAGGGTTAAAAACAAACTGTTTAAAATGTGTATAGCTTTTGGTTTGCAATGATCGAAGTTGTTCTAGTTTAAAAGTAATCAGAAATAAAGACGTATATTGTGATACGAGGGCCTTGCTGGTACATGACTGAATGCTGATAGAGAAAAACTGGACCTTGTGTCGACGAGTGAATATATAGCTCACGGCCTGTATTATCATACAAGTTACGATATATCGTAGGCTTCTGATTGGTCGAGATGGTCATCTCGACCAATCAGAAGCCTACGATATATCGTAACATGTACGAGAATACGGGCCCAGCCTCTTCATGTTTGATCGGAAATAGAGAGGACATGGCATCTCTGCACGAGGGGTTGGTGGGAGTAATTGGCTGGCTACAGGGATCACTGATCCGTACTGATCCAGATACTGAGCTGTCAGAAGGACAGGAACAATGCCCATGGCGTTTATCTGCGGTTTACTCCTGGATCACTCTGAGTAAGATCTCATTAATGCAAACTTCTATTTTTCTTATTGACGGAAATGTCACTTAGCATCGATTGCCGACTGTCCAATATCTAAATATATCTGGATACTGCCCAATCAACGCTTGTGAACCTGCTCTTGCCTTTCAAAAAAATATATAAATGCCAAGTTTATTTTCCACTGGTTACATATAATAAGACACCCAGTGGTTGTGAGTGAATCGAGAATAGGTATAATTGTACCATGAAACATACTGAAAAAAACTGTTATTATTTTAATTCGGGAAGCCGTATTTAGAATGCAAAATAGATTGTGCAGAAGTATCGATATATACACACTATTCTGATATAATTTGCTTCCTGGTGACTAACAGTGTTACATATACACAGACACATGTCTTATTCGACAAGAAGTTTCACACGAAATTTGAATGCAATTCAACGAACGGTTTTCATATTGGAAAACGCACTGCTAAATTTCAAGGTACATAGGTCATATACGTGAAAAATAAATACAATTAAACACTTTTGAGTTGCAGCTAATGATGCCAAACATAATTAAGAATTCCGGTATAATATTGGAGATACAAAAACACTGTCGAAGAAGCCTATATCAGCAAGCGAAATACGGTAACAATGTTGCCTCAGTTGCCTAGTAATGGCGAATGGCTCATAGCTGGGACAACGTATCCTAATGTTACTCAGTAGAGTAGTTTTTTTCGACCTGTTATTGACCTAACACCATGTTCACTTGAAGGTGAGCAATTATCCGACTTCAAAGATCAGCTGTGTGTGACTGAGAAAGAAGATTAAGGAATTGGACTACAACAGGACGACACCAACAGATAATGACCGACCGCGATTATTTGAAATTACAATCTTAGAATAAGGAAACATATTTTTTACTTCAAGAGTAGCGAAAATGTACCTCTAACCTCAAGAACACAAAGTGATCCTCATTCATTAAATTCACCAAATCAATATATTGTGTTCATTTGAGAGTGTTGAGATAACGACGATTACGATGTTATCGCCGATATCAAGATCAATCAGGTTGAGATGTTATCAGCACAATCAGAATCTAAATCAGAAACGACAAGAGTCGGCGTAGAAACAACTGTTAAAATGATTCTCACAATCTCAATACCGACAGAACCTGAAAGAGTCAAAATATAAATAACAGCCTGTAAAATTGATGGTAGGTCCAGCACGCTGGCAGAAAAACGCATAAAGCCCCAGCAAACACAAAATATTTGTATAAGATTTGTACAATGTTGGACCAACGTCGAAGACGTTGGGCCGACGTTGTACAAAATTGTATGCAAATGTTTTGTTGTTTGCTGGGGTACAATCGGGACATTGTTAGTTATGAACTGGACACAGATTTATGAATGCAAAATCATGATTCACGAGCTTGTAAACTTTGTTAGAAAAGCATATTCTCCAAATAGGAATTAGCCTGTAATCTGACACCACCCATCATACCAAGAGTAATGGCTACAAACCCATACCTCGCATTGAGGCTGGCTCTCAGTGCATACATCCCACTGGAACACCTTAGAAGACTTACGAGGGTTATAATTATGTATTTAGCTGTTGATAGACGGCTCTCTATACCATTATGGAAATAATTTTAGCCTGACAATTATCTTATAATTTTATCATTTTTTTTATCAACCAAAAATAGTTTAAAATTATGTGTGCATAGGCGCTTAATACACCAGAGTCATGGATATTGAAAAAAAACACAGCAAAGGATTTCCCTTGGGTGGAGAAGTTTTTCCTGTCAGAAAAATATTTGTAAGGAATGAACGTGACTCATCGTCTTTATTTCACCCTCATCACGAAAAAAATGTTATTTCCCTGAGCAGAATAGCACACATGCATATAAACATACATATGCCTACATACTAACAGGAAAAGTTATAAGACTCACTAGACACGAAACTATGTCCCATCATTGGCTGATTGGTGGCTATATGCTTACACGTTAATGATTATATATAATAATTATTATTTTTAATAGATTCCAGCATGATAAAATAACTATATCTGTACATGTGTCGTACTTAATAATCGTGTGTTTATTTATATATTTGCCTGCAAAAAAATACAGTTGCAGTAAAATACAGAACATATGTGTGCGGCATCGTTGCCGTATTGCGATGGTGGGTATTCATATTCAATCGTATCTATCAGCGAGGCTTAATATGTTTGTTTTGTTCACGTGCGTATAATACCAAAGTCATGTATGTGCCTAGAACAGTGTCTAACACGATAACGGATGATTACTAGCATCATACTTTGTTGACTGTAATTAGTATAATATGCTATGCCAACAGGCCTATTGTCGGATGAACGATAGACCGTTGCTGCGAAATATTAATAATTTAATATCATATCTATAGAAACATTCCCCCCAAATAGATGAACAATGTGGATTGAATTCGCAACCTCCCGCTCCTTCACAATTCTATTCTGTGTCACTTCGAGAACAAATTTTATCATCCACAGTCTACTATTGTATCCTAAAAAATCGCAGCGCACGTCTTTAAGTGAATATGGCTAGATTTCTAATATCGCTTGTTGTTCTGGGGGTTTTAACGGTAACAATGGGTGAGCTACTGAAGGAGAGAATGCAGCTTGTGAACACATTTCTCAGTCATCAGGATCTACCTCGCTGCAGCCAGACTGAGACTGGTCAATTCTTCACCTGTGCAATAAAAAACGTGACTGACGCTAGAGCTATGGACGTGCTCATTGACAACTGTGGCAGTGAGCAGTCCGTCCAGGAATGTCCCTATGAATCGACGTGTGTGATGTTATCATGTAATGAGAAAGGTGATGTATCCTATGATTGTCTGTGTCACAGCGCCAAGAGATCACAGAGTAACTCAGCCACATACGCTTGGAGCAGATGGAGCCCCTTTTCACAATCTCGTGTGTTTGGATACAGTCGTGAGCTGAAAGATACATCAGCTACAGATCCACCCATCCTGGCCAGAGAATACAGGTATACATGTTCTCAACGAATAAAAAAAACTGTTTTTTATTATGCCCATTTTTTCTGTGCTTTTTTTATTTGATGCTGATGTGACATTTGTAGGCCCATCACTGTCACTTATCCGACCAGATCGCTATTACGGTATAAACACTGATAAAGGATATATTTAACTATAAAATTGTATTTCACTCCCCGAAGAATTGGTAGTGACAAACTTTGGCACATGAAAAAATCAACAAATCACAACATACATTTGGTATTTTAAAATGGGTAGAATAGCACACTTAAGACGTTTTGTTTCGTCTGATATGTAAATAAACTAACCTAATATTATTTTATATTTAAAGGTTGGGCGTTGCATACATGGATGCAAGTCAATCCTTCCCCGACACCTCCTACACCGCTAGCTCCCAGTTTAATAATCTTTGGTCGCCAAAGATGATGCCGTTAAGAGAACCACAGTTTGGATGGATACCAGCGGAATCTGATGTCAACGCTTGGATTAAAATAGACATGCTCCGTGTCTACAGTATCACTGGATTGTTCCTACAGCACACTAATGCCTACTACCTTCTGACATATAATATCAAATACGCTGTTAATGAAAGCAATTATGAGTATGTGGCCACATCCATCGAGGCAGAATACATAGAGACATACACTCTGTACTGGTTTAACCATTCAACTAGCGGCAGATACTGGATAATAGAACCGTTGACGGGCAGCGCATTCCTAGCTGTAAAGGGCGAGTTCATCGGTCGCATAGAAACCTAATAGGTCTAGAAAATAAAACAGGAAGTGCTTTGGCCCCTGCACACATCCATTATCTAAAATATGCTTCGGATGTCAATTTTATAGAGTGCAACAAGGCTTATAATCATTGTCTAAAAGGAATATCATTTAAAAATATTGTTTATCTATCACTTTCAAAATCCCTGATAAATTATTTCAAATTACGATGGGTTAAAACAATAGTGTGCTAAGTGACATTTTGGGCTTTAGAATAATAACCAGCTAAGTCACCTATAATATGTATAGAGTTTGAATTTATTCCAAATTCAGAATAAAACAACAGATCAAGTCGACTTAGCACACTGTTATTCTCGTGAAAAGGAGCACATATCAGCATAATATCTGTCTAACACAGGACCAATTCGACTTGACACATTGTTATTCTGGTGTTATATGCTTAAATGGGCTCTGTTTCTGGGACAAAAACGGTGCAAGTGCACTTAGCGCATTCTTATTTTGAGACTTGTGGAGACAACACAGGAGAAATGCCTGGAGTTAGTTCATTGTTGCTCTAGGAACAATCTCTGCATATTCTGTTTTCCTAGAGTAACAATGAGCTAAGTCAAGTTGGTGTCTTGTTGATCCCGATTTTGCTTCTGTAAATCGTTTTGGGAGGTAAAAAAATACTCTGATAACTTTACTTGATCTACTGTCAAATTCCAATCGCTGTGTTTTTCATCAGTATAAGTCCAAGTCTACATGCTGATAAGTGGATTTAGCAGACTATATTTCTAAGCAAAAAGATAAACACAATTTCGCTGTCAAGTCGACTTGACCCACTATTTTAGACCATCGATTAGTAATGTTAGACAGATATTTGCAGATATTACGCATATTAAATCATTACATTTTAAATTTGATCGAGTAGATTTTTGTTAGCATAATAGGCCTCCTTGAAACCTCAAATGTTTCTCTTTATTAATGGTCCAGCTATCTGACAAGGTTTTCCAGATATTACACATATTAAAGTCAATAAAGACTGCAAGTCAGCCATTTAGAATTTTATTAAGTTGAATTGTTAAACGATATTCCTCTCTAAAGCCGCACGTTTTGTTTTATGGTAATTGTTCAGGCATTTGGCACGGTTTTCCAAATATTAACCATGTTAAAGTGAATAATGCTGCAGCTGGCCGTTTTGAATTTGATCTAGTTTAAATTTGTCAGAGCAAATTCTTCCCTGAGACCGCACATTTTGTTCTATTGTAATTGTCTAGCTAGGAGTTGTTTATAGATATTACGCATATTAAAAAAATAATTGCCGATTATCGGCCATTTTGGCCGCTGTGACCTAGTTTTTGACCGATGCGCACCAATTGTCGAGCTCATCCAAGCTATTGGTGAAATAGAACAGTGTTGAGTGAAACGCGTTAACGAGAAAAAATTTGCCCATCGGAAAAAATCAAGGTCACATAGGTCACAGAAAGGTCAAATGTGAACTCAAGCAAGATCTAGTCATAATCACCCTGTGCCTTCCAGTAACGTGAAACAAGTTATAGTTCTAGAAGTGGCGATCAGACGGATGGACAGTCGTACGAGCGAATTGCATGACGACAATAAGGCATGCCCCGAAACTTGGCAAAGCCTTATAGAAAGCGAGCGTAGAACAGATGAATATAGCATGTCAGAGTTATAAGTCTTTTCAAACACTTGTAAGAGTACATCGATTTTCTTTGTGACACACCCGTAGTTAGAGCATATTTGTATGTTATAACGCTACCTCAGTAAATAGACTACCTTTCTAAATCATTTCTATATACATTTCCATATATATTTAACACTGCATTTGCCCTGTTGTGACGTGTAAATATCACCATGTAGATGTATATCATTTTATAAAGTAGTAATGTTGGTATTGGTGATGAAAAACAGTTACCGAAGTTTTCCTATATTTATAATTTGTGTGAGTTTGAGTGTGTGCGTGACAATTTTTCATTGCTTGGATATATATTATATCATGTGCTACATTATCTTTGTGCATATGAAAATTCAATTGTGCATACTTTTGTAGTCAATAAATAATTTACTGATGGTAATCGAATTTAGCAGCTTGTGCCAATACTGGGATAGAATGGATAGAATGGACAATGGATATATGCTATATATGCAAGTTCAGTAAACCTAATTTATACAGAGATAAATTGATATAATCAACTCATAACATTATTGGCAATGATTCCTTATACATTTGTCGGTCTTTATTGTACATTTGGATATACTAATAATAATAATATTTATTATCTGAGACATACATATACATATTACATACATAATAGTATATAACAGAAAGTGAGGAGTGAAGCCGAATTTCCTCTAATTATGTATACATTGTTCAGAAATATCAGTGTAATTTTATGTGAAGATGTCCACGGCTAATTTTAATAAATAAAGTTTTAGGTCTGTTTATTGTTCTGCTTATTATTATAAGAATTACTGTATGTAAAACACAATAACATCCATGTGGCAGGACCAACATGTCTTAATGAACGTGTGCCAATTTCGACATGATTTAACATCGCGATTTAAAAGCAACTTTGAGAAGCTGTATTGAATCTAGCTAATGTAGACGTATGTCACTAGCCATGGTGAACATTAGCCCATCGAACTATGTGTATTGCCTTAACTCTTACAGTGCGAGGACCGTCTTTAGACGTCAGAATCTGACGTCTGAAGACGGTCCCCGCACAGTGAAAATATAATATAATGGCCGTAGAACCATAACATAGGTATTCAAAATTATCGGAAAGAGCTGACTGAGACACACGCCTGTGAAAAATGACACCTCGTCTATAATGATAATAGGAATTGGTAAGAGCATGTCAGTGACCCTACAGCAACAGGATGTCACCGCGTCTGACGATAGTGTCTCCATATCGACAACCAGCACTGTCAACGATTTTGGGATGCGTCAGGACTATCAGTATTCTTTGGATTTATACACATTTCTTGACCTCGTCATATATGGGTATCACACCATTAATGGTGACTTAACTTTATTACAACTATAATTATATCAACTCAAATTGACAAGTAACCGGTTGTAACAAGTGGCCTAACAAGTAGCAACTAGAAGGGTCTATGTTTTTATAAACAAAAAACTAAAAACGTCTCCCACCAAGTGCAGCAAATAAGCCCCTACTAATATTATTCAAGCTGGCATGCTTCGCCAGCCAATAGTCGGCAATTTTGAATTTGATTAAGTTCAGGTGGATACTTCCCCTAAGTCTCATATTTGATTTTTTATAATGTAGCACCAGGAATGCTAAATCGCACATTAACTTTGGTTGGTAGTACGATACACTGCTAAGCTACTGTCTAGATGGATGATTCATTCATTCATTCGGGGTACTGGGATGATTGCTAATAGTAGTACTTTTTGCCCCCATCCGCGGAGGGTTATTAGGGATCTGTTCTGTCTGTTGCATGCTGCATGGCATGGTACGGCAGAGTCTACAGCAAAAATCCAAGGGACGCTGCAGCCTCCTCGTATCTGGCCATAATCTTCGGGCAGATTGCCAGTGGCATACCCTGGTTCCTCCACTCAACAGCGGTGCCAATGCAGCTCCCGCATCAGTGCAGACACTGGCGTAGGCCGTAGTAGTTTTAAATAACCGGCAATAGTGTTCGACATTAGGTCTCTCACGTGGGATGAATGGAGTTACCCTTGTTATTGTTGCTCTGGGGACTATCCGACCCGAGGATAGCCGAGCTGTGCAAAATGCCACGGGAGTTTCAGCATTAAATCGCATGGCAAAAACATAAGTCTATGGCCGTCTGGAAATGTCTGGGTAAATCCCCTAGTCATGCCGAGGACCCCGTATCAGGCGAGCCAAGGAAACACTCTCAATAACCCACCATGCCCTATCACACACACCCTCACATCATCATATGCACATCATTCATCTCATCAATTGACTACAACGTTTTTATCGTATTGCAATGTCACTTTAATGAAATTTTGTGCCGAAAAGTGACGTATAGCAATAATTTAATACTACTACATTACTTCGAAATAGCCTAAATTTGGATTAATTATTGACGATTATGTATCTTATGTCATATACATAAGGCAAATGCTGCTTGACCGGACTTTACTGTTAATTTTCTGGAAAACGGTGCTCGACCGGAGTTGACTATCATTCAGTGTGGGCGATAAAACGAATACAGAAAACCGACCATGTCATTGCTAACGAGTAGATTAACGTTACCATTACTCGTTAAATAATTTGATCAAGCTAAAGTTTTGCCAGGGTGCGTCCTTCCTTAAAATCCCCCATTTTGTTTTATAGTAATGGTATATGGTCTATCCGACAGCGAAAGATTGTCCAAAATAAGAGTTAACTTTTTCTTGATTATTCAGCATGCTCAGTCAATTCTTAGTCAAGTGATTTTCACAAACTTTTGTGACCCCTAGGTGTTGTATGATAAAAACGGTATAAAACAAAGGTAGGCAAAAATACAGTTACCCCCAACAGGCACATCTAGACCCCCTGTAGTTTTTTTTATAGTAGGTCAAGAATGTGCATTCCGCGCCGACAGAAGCTAAAACAACATGTCTCCCTTAGCATGGGGGAGTCATAAATACGTTCATTGATTTATATACGGAATACGGCGTTCGCTCATCGTGATTGGCTCTATCACTGAAGTTAAGCAACGTCGCGCCCGGTTCATAATTGGATGGGTGACCGCCTGGGACTGCCAGGTGCTGTATACACTCGTGGGGCTCAGAGAACCACGTAAATCAGATGGCTCGTCTGACTGACCTAGAGTTGGACGTAAAAGAACCTCAATGGACGTAGGCGCAGTTTCCATCCGGCGAGACCCCAGAAAATCCACAATGTGTGAGTACTTGGCACATAAGGCGAATTTGCTTGGAATGAAAATAGCTTGATGCGCCTCAATGGCAGCTCAGCTGTATATCACCCAGGAGACTGAGTTGGAATTTGAATGATAACAGGCCTTGCTAAGTTACTCTCGATGTTCAGCGCTCTGAACAGCCTCCGGCTGGATACATGCGCTATATAAGATTTCATTCATTCATTCATTCATTCATTCATTCATTTATTTCACCTTTTCATGCGAGTTTGGGATCTCTTACAAGCATTAATTATATGGCTCGTAATATTTTTTTTATATCTTTTACAAATACAGTTTTTTCTAACAATTAAAATTGCAGTGTCTATATTAAGAATTGGCTTTGTGCGCATCTTGACAATTTGTGATTTCATAGATGAATATTACACTTCAGGGTGAGGTTATAACTTTTTTGAAGCTTATATTCCATAATCTGATGTCTATTTTGTCCGTGGCTGCACTGCTAATCCTGTCACTGCAACAGCTGCAGGGAAATATTGCGATGTGCAATTCAATACTCGAAGCCCCACGAGTACTGCCTGATGACTATGTATCGTGCACTGAGAAAACGCAACCCAGCCAATAAATAATACACAAAACACCGGCTCAATTCTGGTCGAACTACTGCGAGGCTGGCCCATCATTGAGCCAGATCTCGACATATTAGCTGCATCACAACGAAGAGGTCGGCTCTCGACGGCTCCATGTGCCGGCAACATTGACTTGCAAATTGGCGAGTTGTGTTTACAATGATTTTGGCAAATAGGTCGAGGGTCGCGGTGAGCCACAGATGGCGGCGTGTAGAACCAGGCAACGGGGAATTAGCCTTCAATTATAACACCCCATTGATAAGGATTTTTTGCAATTAGTATTATTCAAATAATAATAATATCCAGAAACATTCTACATTTAGAAAAGTTCTACAAACATTAGATTTTTTAGCTGGCCTATTAATTTTAAATTATGGGCTATTGCAATTGGATTTGAATGAACTACATACAAATCAATGTATCCTGCGCGAATTTATCATGTATGCTTATGGATTACTATTTTCTATTTGTTTCAATTGCTGAATAAAAATGTTCATACTAAATTTGTCATGCATGTTGCCAAATGACCATTTCTCATACAAGTTCGATGGATGCTAGGAGGTAGTAGTAGTAAATCATTGCTTTACGTCACTTTTCAGCGCAATAGGTATTTTAAGTGACACTGTAATACGATAAAAACGTTGTAGTCAATTGATGAGATGAATGATGTACAGATGATCATGTGAGGGTGGGGGTGATAGGGCATGGTGGGTTATTGAGAGCATTTTCCTTCGCTCACCCGATAAGGGGTTCTGGGCATGTCTAGGGGATCTACCCCCAGACATGCTCAGACGGCCGGAGACTTGGGTTTCGCTGTGCAATTTAATGCTGAAATACCGTGGCATTTCGCGCAGCTCCGCTATCCTCGGGTCGGATAGTCCCCAGAGTAACAGTAGGAAGGATAACTCACTCTGGGTAGCTCCATTCATCCCACGTGAGAGACCTAATGTCAAACACGATATTGCCGTTTTTTAAGGCTACCACAGCCTACACCAGCGCCAGCACTGATGCGAGAGCTGCATTAGCACCGCAGTTGAGAGGAGGAACCAGGGTACGCCACTGGCAATCCGCCCGAAGATTATGGCCAAATACGTGGAGGCTGCAGCTTCCCTTGGATGATTGCTGTAGACTAGTGCTTTCGTACCATGCCACACAGCATGCAACTGACGGAACAGATCCCTAATGAGCCTCCCCGGATGGGGGCGGAAAGTACTACTACTAGCAATCATCCCAGTATCCCTGGATGTTAGGGAAAGTATTCAGTTATGTGTGACAAAAACAATGATATCGACTTGTACATTTTCAAATTGTACCACTTAACAAATTGTTTATATATCTAAAAACCTTGTTATCTGGTATTTCAGCTACCCCAATAATTCCCATCTTTTAGTTAAGATTTAAAAAAAATAAAAGACGGGAAACTACGATTTGGAGCCGCCACCTCCATCCCCGACCACCGACTCTAAAGATCCTAAAGATTCCATCCTAGAAGTTTTTTTTTAAATGAGTCTAAATTATTGTGTTTTAAAAAAGACCCAATATTTAGGGTTATACAAAAGAAGAGCCCAATATTAAGGTAGTTTTTTCCCCGAACGTATTGATAGTATCAGAATATATGATAAATATGATTTTGTGCAAATTACTTCGTTTTTTTCCTTTTAATTGATTTTGCTTGTGCATGAGTTTCTTAGTAAATTCATCCTTCCGAAAAAAATGTTGACCTTCTTTCAGCCACAAAAGAGATTTATTAAGATCATAGGGCCTAATATGGTGACAACAACCTTCAGCGCATCCGTTTTTCTTATATGGAGGGAGCCAACAATAGTTATCGTGTATCTCATCTATTCTCATGACTTTATGTCAGTAGATTTATATGGATCATTAGGCCCATTCGAGTGGCTGTTTTCGTCATCAACGTTTTTTCGTTTTGTAATTATCCTACTCGATTGGCTGTTTGATTTTTTTCCGTCGTCGACGAAACGAGATGGAAAAATTCACCGTCAATTTTTTTTTGAATGACCTTTAACCTCACAGCAAATTTTGACGAAAAAACGTTGATGACGAAAACAGCCACTCGAATGGGCCTATTGTCCCTAAATTTTGCTTTATTTACGGCCTTATGTGGTAATGTATTATTGTATTATAATTTTTTTCACTCAAAAGACGAAAAAGTTAGTATGCAAGATGACAATGATGGAACAAGAAAATAGTGTCTGAAATGAGTTTCTCATGAAAATGTACAGGTGGTATTACACTGCTCCACTAACGTGACCTCAAAACAAGAACATAGTGTCAGAAATGATGTTCTCGTGCGAAATGTACTTTGAAAAGTGGTTTTGATTTATGCAAGAACGAGACCTCCAAATAAAAAAATAGTGTCAGAAATGACGTTTTCAGATAAAATTCACTTAGAAAAGTTGCATTACACATCTCTTTCTGTCGAAAAGTGAAAAAAATATTCTAAAATGTCCGTCACTGCATCTTTGATTAATGCATGAACCAGATTTAGATCCCATAGTGGGAATACAATTTAAAAAAACTGACTGATAAAAATGCCCGCCAAAGGACAATTTAAAAAATATTCTGGAAACAATAGAATAGAATATGTGGTCAAAGCGCTTTCAACCTCAGAAAACACATCAGAAAACAATATATTATGAACAGTAAAAAGTTTAATCTAAACGGAATTTTTGATTTTATGAAAATGCATTTAGCTCTTGGAATTGGCTGACGTGACTGAATGCTGATAGAGAAAAATTGGACAGTGAATATATAGATCAGCCTCTTCATGTCTGAGCTGAAATAGAGAGGACATGGCATCTCTGCACGAGGGGTTTGTGGGAGTAATTGGCTGGCTACAGGGATCACTGATCCGTACTGATCCAGATACTGAGCTGTCAGAAGGACAGGAACAATGCCCATGGCGTTTATCTGCGGTTCACTCCTGGATCACTCTCAGTTTGATTTCATCAATGCAAACTTCTACTTTTCGTATTGACGGAAACGTCACTTAGCATCGATCTACTTGCCGACTGTCCAACAATATCTGCATCGCTTTCGCTTAAATATATCTGGATACGCTGCCCAATCAACGCTTGTGAACCTGCTCCTACCTTTCAAAAATATATAAATGCCTCTATTTTATGGTGTTTAAGTGAATTTTCCACTATCTACATATAATAAGACACCCAGTGGATAGATAGTGAGTGAATCGAGAATAGGTATAATTGTACCATAAAACATACTGAAATAAATATTTTATTATTTCAATTCAGGAAGCCTTATTTAGAATGCGAAATAGATTGTGCAGATATATTGATATATACACACTGCCTTCTATTCTGATATAATTTGTTACCTGGTGATTAAAAAAAGGGTCACATCAGCTCATGCACACGTCTTATTCGACCAGAAGCTTCACACAAAAGTTGAATGCAATTCCACGAGCGGCTTCCATATTGAAAAACGCACTGCTAAATTTCAAGGTTCATAGGTCATATACGTGAAAAATAAATACAATTAAACACTTTTGAGTTGCAGCTAATGATGCCAAACATAATTAAGAATTCCTGTATAATATTGGAGATACAAAAACACTGACAAAGAAACCTATAACAGCAAGCGAAATACGGTAACAATGTTGCCTCAGTTGCCTAACAATGGCGAATGGCTCATAGCTGGGACAACGTATCCTAATGTTACTCAGTAGAGTAGTTTTTTTTCGAGTTGTTATGGACCTAACACCATGTTCACTTGATGGTGGGCAATTATCCGACTTCAAAGACAACCTGTGTGTGACTGAGAACAAAGATTAAAGAATGGAATTACAACATGACGACACACAAAGATTATGACTCACCGCGATGACTTTAATTATCTGAAATCACGAACTTAGAATTAAGCAACAAATGTTTTACTTCAAAAGTGACGAATATGTACCTCTAACCTCAAGAACATAAAGTGATCCTCATTCATTAAATTCACCAAATCAATATAATGTGTTCATTTGAGAGTGTTAAGATAAAGACGATTACGATTTTATCACCGATATCAAGTTGTGGTTGCGATGTTATCACCACAATCAGAATCCAAATCAGAAACTGTCAGACTGATTTTTAATACAGACATAAAAAGAAAGAGTCAAAATATAAATAACAACCTGTAAAATTGAAAGAGCCTGCAGACATAGTCAGCCAGAAACAGGTGGGTATACTGTTAGAATATGTAAACAAAACCCGACGGAAGCCAATAGTCTGTGAGATGAACGACTTTTAATTACGTGTCTGAGCCCAAAAGGTTTGAATATTGTTTCTAACTCAGACTTTCATGCTGATTCTGAAAACCCATTTCTTAAATGCCGCAGACGCTGCGTTTTCTCAGAAAATGGCATTTTATGACTTTTTTGCGTGCTTTTTATACAAAAATAGTAAAATCGCTATTTTAACCCGTGACACTGTTTAAATGTATTTACATAAGCACATGTGGTGCCAAATTAGACTGTCTGACACACGTGATCCAATAATAAGACAACAAAATATTTTTTCACCCTTTGAGCGCTCGAACGGACAGAATCTGACGTCTAAAGTCGGTCTCCGCACTGGAAGATTTAAAATATTTGTTAATGGACGTAGACCCATACGAATTTAAATGATAAACAGCGAGCTAAGATATTAATGACTACTTCAAACATAAAAAACCCTTTGGTTTCCATAGTTTATGCAAAAATATTTCAGCTTTTTAAATATAAATCATCAAACGTTGTACAAACTTGCCTAAATTGTGAGTTAAACTTATATGTGATCCTTTTGTTACTATTTTTTGTGTATTTGTCTCAGTTGTGATATTAGGCTAATTAATGTCATGCAGATAAAAATCACTATCATTTATATAATTTAACTCTTTCAGCGCTGGGACCAACTTCAGTCCAAGACACTATTCAAAATACATCTACATGGGCATACATGTATACGGTACCAAATTAAACTTATTGACCAACACATTACGATTATAATATAGGCCTACAGGGATGTTAGGATAACCGATATACAGTATATACCAATATAATATGTATGTTTAGTTGAAAAATGTTTTATTTTTCCTTTTAATCTAAACAGAAATGTTGAAAAGTCAATTATTCGATCATTTCGGATCTTTCTATTGGCATTAATAGTTTACCATTTCGCCATTCATCTGCCAGAAATCGTAGTAACTATGACATTACAGGATTTCATCTTTTCTTGGAAGTCTTCGGGACAAATCTGTACGGCACCTGTTATTTTAAACAGAAATCTATCATTATGTGATCCGCGGATGTTGCGTTCTACATCTCTAATCGAAGGACTTGTGTATGTAAGACACGCACAAAGTCAATCCTATCAGCAAGACCCAGCAGTTTTGTCAATATACTTTTTGCCAGTTATCCAAATGTTTTTGTTGCTTGTACCTGTGGACGGATAAAAAAACATTGCACCCACGACATAATAATGCATCGTTGGTAAGTGAATTGCCGCTTGTTACTTTCACCGCTAATTTATGCATGAGTTAGTTGTATCTGTTTTGTGCTAGGTGCCATTGACATGTTATTATGAGAGGGGTACATGTGTTGAAGGATAGGTGAAAACCAGATGGAGGTCTAAGTCTTCTATGACTGCCAAATACAATAATCGATCAAAGGAGATCACGTGCTCCTTGCAGCTCCTTGGTCTTGCTGTCTTTCACTGTTACCTTAAAGGCCCATACCCAGGTTAAAATCATTTAAAAATCGGTTATTTTATTTTGGCTTCTTAATATGACCATATGATGTAAACATGTCCATAGACTAGAACTGCGACAGTTTTTTTTAATTTTTGTGCTGCGCATTTACCAGTTAGGCTAGATATAGAAACGAAATTCCCGTATTTCTTATTTTTGACATTTTGACTTTTTTATGATTTTAGCCTGGGTATGGGCCTTTAACTTTAACTGCATCTGCAGCAAAGTCCTTCACTTTACATTTCTTGACCTGCTTTTCAAACGTTAATGGATTATCGAAGCATTCTTCTCTAAACTTCTGACACATCTCTTCTCCAATCTCTCTACAGCGTAGAAGCTCTTTTTTACATTATCAGATGTTGCCTTTCCTGTGGATAAAACGTAGAGGATATTGTCTTGATTTCTAAAGGGATTCAATGTACTGTGAATACCCTGCTTGATTTTATTGAGATCACTGCTTTCTCTTGTAAGTCGGTGATTGGTCAAATACTGTGAGGAGTCAATTGATTTTTTCACTCGAGCCATGTCAAGCAACTGGCTAATGAATGAGCTCCTCATTGACTGTGTAATCATCCATTTTATTCTGGCATTTTAATTTCTTGTGAATGATTTTACCCAAGTCATTCGAAAAGCAGCGTCTGCATTAACCATCTGCTTGAGGGCACGGGAAATGCTTGAGGGTGGAGTCCAGAGTAGATCGTCAGAAAGTTTTGCTGGTGCGCCGTACTGAATACCCCCCAGCACGCAAAATGTCGCTGGCTCATGCCATGGATGTGTGATGTCAATGTTCAGTACATTCAAGTGGTACCTGATCATGTAACGGGCAGAATTTGGGTGATTTGTAGCAAAGAAAAATAAGGGACACATCTCCCCAAGGCAGTATGTGATTAGATCCAAGTGACGCCATTAGTATGTACAGCTCTACTCAATAGCAGATACATCTTGACATCTCTCGATACATCTTATCTGTGAAAACTTCATATCTGCTTTATATACTATAGTCGATTCCATATGTGACAGTGATTCCAGAGATGGCATATAATCAAGTTTATTTAATTGTGTCATTTAATTGTGACATTAAATTGTCTGACAAAAAGTAATTTGCACCGAAAAACGAGTCTCAGCCATAGCATAAAATCAAGGGAACATATCCTAGTTCACTACCCCCTTATAGCTCAGTACTGCTTGAAAAAATTAAACGTACCGGTTTTGTCACCTCAGTCTGGAAAAATGCATTGTCGCCAGAACCACTGCAATATAATACAGTTCGAAATGGGTGGTTCCTAGAAAATGGATGTTATGGAATTAAATGTTATGAAGACCAACCTGTCCCGAATGATTTATGTAGTCGCATTGATTGAAGTTGATGATGAACTCTATTACTTATCACATGATGAATATGATAGTGATAGTGACTGAAAATCTAATCTAATTCAGACCAGTATGTAAATATCAATCTGAATTACATTGCATACAGCTAACTACGTTTGTCTCAAAAAAGTGTTCTACGTGTTAAAAACAACAATGGATCGTCCCTAGGAGTGACAAAATGGCAGTTTAGCACCTTCTGACACCAAGAGGACGAGATATGAAGACTGTTATTAATTAGCATGGAAAACTATTGATGTCAATAGAGAGATACAAAATGATCGAATAATTGACTTTTCAACAAAGGAAAAAATAAAATATTTTTCAACTAAACGCACACATCATAGTGGCATATACTGTATATCCTAAAATCCCTGTGTATATTACAATCGTAATGTGTTGGTCAATAAGTTTAATTTGATACCGTATATACCCGTGTAGATGTATTTTGTATGGTATCATGTACTAAAATTCGATTCTGACGTCTAAAGTTGGTCCCAGGGCTGAAAGGGTTAAATTATATAAATGATCGTGATTTTCAACTGCATGAAATTGATTAGCCTAATATCACAACAGAGACAAATTCACAAAAAAATAGGAACATAAGGATCACTCACAATTTATGCAAATTTGTACTACGGTCATGATTTATATTAACCCTTAAAATGCTGAAATATCCTATGGTAATCAAAGGGTTTTTTTTAATTTGAAGTCGATAAGTTGATAATGTCTCAGTTATCTCTTTTTAATTTGAATACCTGTGGGTCTACGCCCATTATCAAATATTTGAAATCTTTCAGTGCGGAGACCGACTTTAGACGTCAGATTCTGACGTCTAAAGTCTGCCCGAGCGTCGAAAAGGTTAAAAAAAAATGTTTGTCTTATTATTGGATCACATGCGTCAGACAATTTAATTTGGCACCGCATGTGCTTATGTAGATAAATTTAAACAGTGTTACGGGTTAAAATAGCGATTTTACAATTTTTGTATAAAAAGTATGCAAAAAAGTCATAAAATGCCATTTTCTGAGAAAACGCAGCGTCTGCGGCATTTAAGAAATGGGTTTTCAGAATCAGCATGAAATTCTGTGTTTTACAAACAATTTTCAAACCTTTTGGGCTCAGACACGTAATTAAAAGTGGTTTATCTCACAGTCTAAAAATGATGTACTAGTTATCAGAATCTATAGGCAGCAGCAGCACGCAGAAAGCTGTCCTATCAAAATCTACAAACAGAAGCATGCAGCAGGCTGTACAGAATCTGCAGACATAGCCAGCCAGAAGCAACAGGCTTCTCTGTCAAAATATGCAGACAGAACCAGCCAAATGCAACAGGTTGTAGGACTGCTATCAGAATCCAGAAAGAACCCGACGGAAGCAGAAGGCTGCACTGTCAGAATCTATAGACAACCAGTCAGATGCAACAGGCTGTACAGCCAGAATCTGCCGACACAGAATATAAAAATATATAGATAGAACCAATCAAAATATATAGATAGAACCAGTCAGAAGAGCAGCTCGCTGTACTGTCAGAATCTATAGAGAGAACCCGCCAGAAGCATTTTGATTGAAATAGAAAATTAGAAATGTGTGTTATTTTCGCCATGTCTTTAGCCGTTTGCACACAAGATCAGGTAGAAAAAACAAAAGCCGACATAGAAATAACGTACTGTCAATAGCATCTGTACATAGAACCAGACAGAGAAGTCTTAACTCAGACCGTATAAGTTATACCGTATAAACCATCTTCACTCAGAACCAGATAGAAACTAAAATACAGAATAGAAATAACAGACAGTCTATAACTTTGTTTATAAGCAGCTGCACACATAACCATACAGAATCAGCAATAGTCAGAATTAAAATATCAGACTGTCAGATTCTCTGTAACATCTACTACAATTTTCAATAACAACAAAATGATGGAAAAGGATCAGCTGATTACTCTTATTAATTTGTCAATGGATATATTACACTTGGTCCACAAAACTGAATGACCGTCCGTAAACAGAAATAAAAACAACATCATGTCAGATTGATTGTCATGCAGATTGAGCCATCAAAAGTCAGATTGATCACCATTATTTGCAACATGTACATATAAGCAACAGTAAACAGATAGATTTGCAGTGGTTAAAGCTGCCTGCTTGGAAAGTCTGAGATCGCGTCCCCCGCTCTGGTATTCATTTTTTTTACGCTCACTCGTAAATATGCATTTTTGTGGGGAGCCTCCGGTAGCGTGGTCGGCCTCACACCGCCAGGGCTCGAATTTTGAATACTGTGTTTGGAGGGCAGAGCTATATATAACATAACAAATGCTGAATTGGAGTTGGGCCAACTTTGGTTGAACTATCCGTGTTTGCTCGGACCAACCTTTTAATGTGACATTTGTGAATGATAAAGTGATTGCCCTTTTTCTAAAGATACACATCGACCAATTCCCGTGTAATATCAGTCATTGCGATCCCTATCAAGTCACGATTCAAAGATTGAAGTGAATAATAAAAAAATAAACCATGCTGATCCAGTGAGAGAGAGTGCGTCACTGCAGTTGACCGATATTGAATGTCTCTTCTGGGAGAGCTCGGAGTGAAGTCCTCGCTTATGACCGGCAGCAAAATAAATTGTGCGCAATGGAAATGTAATGAAGCGCCTGGTAGAAATTTGCAACAGCTAAAATCCCGTGAAGTTTCCTGCCCGTGACCAGAATGCGGGAGAGACCTCGCAACGCCCGGGAGAGAACTTGCCAAATCCAATAAGTTGCTATGGTTAGTAAAACTAAAAGCGACGTTATGAAAAGTGTTGCGTCTAATTTCTAAATGCGGCGTCTCTAATGGGGGTTAACGAGACCGCCTGTTCTCAGCCCAGCAAACACAAAACGTTTGTATAACATTTGTACAACGTCGGCCGAACTTCTACGACGTTGGTCTAATATTGTACAAATGTTATACAAATGTTTTGTGTTAGCTGAGAGGCGTGTGCTCCTGCTGCACGGACGGGTAAGAGCGAAATGACGCGAGTAGATGCAGCTAAATGGCTGTAGTGCATCTTCGGGCATCGAAACTAATCTAAATGAATCCCAAATGAATGTCCTTCTCATCTCTTCCCGTAATAGTCTCGTTTGTAACGAGACTCGTCATTATCGCCGTCGTCGCTCGTCTGTCCTCATCACCAGATATCTGGCACCTATCTCCCATAAAACTACCACTAAACATTTGTATAACATTTATGCAATGTTGGCAACGTTGTATAAATGTTATACCAATGTTTTGTGTTTACTTGGAGATCTACCATGTAATAACGCATCAACAGCATTGCTCAGACGTATACAGCCCATTTGACGTCATTACTGCTAGCGCGTGATCATTGTGTGACAGCCACATTCTGACTACACTTTCAAATAAACAACTATAATAACATTGCGACATAATTCCAGCCACTCTGTTACAACGTTTGAATCAAGTTTGTTTTCTATTCCACGATATATCAAGAATATTTAGAAACACGCCAGCACAAAACATTGTTGAGCGGTTACAGCACCGCTGGTGGAGCTCTACTATAACATTATAGATTGCGTTGAAAGTTCGTCTGTTCAGGGGAGGGGGGGGGGGGGCAATATATTGTCTGATCAGACCAGCTCATTACAATGAGGAATTATAACGCATATTACACAGATATATCATCATAATTAATAACAAATAATGTAATTATAAACAAGATAGATATGTTCAATGATACAAATCGAAGAGAAATATTTGAGTAAATGTCAGAGCAACGGCTGGGTGCTAAATAGGTAAGGAAGGACAGCTGGAAACCTGCAGCATACAATAAAACCCTACCGCTTTTGAAAAGCTCTTAGGTATATATCAATTAATTGTACAATCCACTCTTTGAACACAAGGAATCATTTCAATAGGCATATTAATATATATGTTAAGATAAAAGATAATAGGCGAGAACAGAAACATGATATCACACCGTCTGCCATGTTTACAGTGTCATACACTTAATTCTCAATCATCATCAGGATGTTCATAGCTCCCATTATATTCTGTATGTGCTCATCCATGACCAAAAGGCTGCATTAGTGTTATTATGACAACTTGTCCACGACTAAACTGGAACCTACATTATCAGATTTGTAATGGAATGCCTCAAGCATTACACCAGCATTATCAATGAACCTCTTCGGGTTACTGTAGCCTATGTAAATATTACCAGTGATCACAGGGAAACAGGTTGTGTATTAAACAAAATAGATGGCATGGTATTACTTAAGTCAAGATTTTTATCACAGACCTACAATAATTACGCCTACACTGAAATACTGGACAAAGAAATCAATGTTATACGGTATTTGGATGTGACATTCATATAGAGTCCTATGCACGAGGAAAAATGAATAATACTTGATTATAAAATAAACTCTTCGGTTTTTTTTGTATTTATATGCGCTCTAAATTCCTTGTTATTCATATCTTCCTGGAATTGTATGGCACATCCCAGTAAACACAAAACATTTATACAACCTTTGAACAATGTCGGCCCAACGTCTTCGACGTTGGACCAGCATTGTACAACTGTTATACAAATGTTTTGTTTATTGGCACATAGGTGGTAAAGCAATCTGATTACAGGCCTCACCGATCCCATCGCGGAATGTCATCAGCGTGAATAATGGTGGTTTTTGATGACATGGATTGTTCTTATTGAATTTGTTTCTGCTCGGGAGTAATTGATAGCGGTGGTCGGAATACTGCGAGCCACGGCTGAACCATACAAGGTCAAATGGCTGTCCATCAGACACAAGTGGTTGGCCCAGCGTTGAGCCATATTTTGGGCCGACCTGTTGTTCAGTTATAGAGTTATAGAAGATGTCGGCTGGGAAAGCCTTGAGACACTACTGATGTTCTACTAATGCGCTCTGTTCAGGATATAACTAAAATGCCCCTAAAAATGCCTGAATACAAGGCTATTCCACCCGAGCTGCGTATTCAGGGCTAACAAAGCCCTTGAACAGTCTCATTAGTGGGATATGTTGCGCATCGTTGAGTCAAATACTCCACGATGGTAACTTCCAGTTTCTCATTATTTTTGAGTACCGGAGTTTGATAGTTAAGTCTAGATCTGATTTGCAAATAAATTTGCAGGTTGGACAAGTCAGCATAGGCTTTTAAACTGCTATACAATACAATAGATGCAGAGGTTGTGCATGTCTTCTCTGAAATATAATCCAGTTACTATGAAATACAATATCTGTATGATGCATAGGTTTAGTTCTTAGGTGTTTCTTTTTATAACCAATACTATGTGTATTGGTCTTTATTGTATCTAATAATCAACAGTATATATTGCAACTGGCAATGTGGGGGGGCTTTTTTATGAAAATTGTTACGCCATGAAACTGAAGCTATTGCTGTCTATTAAAAATAGAGTATATATGTAGTCACCTTACCTAGTTTACAATTCTTCAATTCAGCTTCGAGCCATTTTTTAGATATTGGGCAGTTGATACTAGCTGCTTTGTGTTCGTGTTGATTATACCGGTCATATTATTATTATCTGGATCACGATCTAATAACATCACACGCACGCAATCTGGTCAATTAAATCAGGTGATTACATCATATAAACGTGCAGCCATGGATCATATTGGAGTGAGCTGGCGACATACACAATGCCAAGCCTCCATTAACCCTTAGAGCTCCGAGCTAAGAAATATCAATTTTCAGTCAATTGAAGTTATGTCTCGCTACCGCGATCCACAACTTCAGGTGACTGAGAATTTGTTTTATTTGTGAAATTTAAGTCCCAACATTTATCAGTGTTTCAAGATTGAAAGCATATTGCACTTTTAACAACTGGGTATGCAGGTGCTGGTAAAAACACAGAATGTCTACTGTAGTCGACATCAGTGTGCCAAGGGTTAATAAGAGAGTGCACTGGTCACCAGAGAGACAATCCGGTGATCCTGATCAAGCCTGTGGACATCAGACCCCATCTCATCACGGACAGGCTGGTGCTAAGCAGCGTCCGCACTACTTAGTCCGAGTCGTTGCCACACTCTTTGCTTACAAAATAGCCAGCGACATAAAATACACTTCCTGTTGCGGAAATAACACGCTGCGCCCCACGTCTGTATATATAGTCGTTTCACATATTTTTGCAATATATATATTTTTATATTTTTTGTATCTCTTTATTGACGGACTACCAAATATCCCACCTAAAGACAAATAGCACGAAGATAACCACAATATTTGTGAGTTGGGTCCGTCGCAAATCGCATTTCTAATATGACCTCGTAACCGGGCATGTCAATAGTCAATATCACGAGACCGCCCAGCGAAGCATATTAAAAAATCCTGGCAACCAAGCCAATGAAAAATACTTTGGACTGCGAGTCCAATTAAAAGTCCACGGATTTAACAATCTAACGCATTCCAGATTCACCAACATCGTTGGATTTTATAACGGGCTTGTTGACAACAAACACTTGTGCTGGGTCTCATGTCAGGATCATCTTCTCACCTCTTTATTAATGCAATTACATCATGGTCATAACATGCTTACAGACAATAGTCAGTCCTTACTCCATGGTGGTTCGCGCATCTCTCTCAGAGCTCTCTCGCTCTTTGTCTCTGGCTGTTTCTATGTTATAAATTCTGGGCCTGCGCACTGGCAGACTTCTCCGAGTATAACATAGAATAGCTGTGCCATCCTCTAGCCGTGTTCACACAAGTAACTCAGCTAATATGGAACTTTGAGCCAATGCTAGACTAATGTTGGTCCGACGTCGCAGACAGTGGGCCAACCCCAAAACAGCATTCTTTGGTCTAGCTGCTCACAATCATCTCTGCCACCATTTTACCTCTAAAGGTGGGGTCTCAGAGATACGTTTGCATGACCACTATCGACCCTTTTATTCGAATCTAATTACTACTCACACCTAGCTACTTAATGATGTAATAAGGATTACATAATATCTGTATTATTAGTGGGCAGACCTGTAGCTTCCGATGTCACGTTGTAGACCTTGTTCATGGCCTTCCAACCGTGCCCTGGATCCACAAATGTCTGTTTGGCAGAACATCCTCGCTATCAATGATATAATGAGGCATGTTCGCACCTGTCCTAGTGGCAACGCTGGCACAACGCCGGCCCAATGCGCTCAACTCTGGCATTGCTGACCCAACGTTGGCCCAACTTCATACATAAATACAATGGTTTAATAATAATTGTTTTCCGTTATGAATTGAGCTAATATAACACACTGCTCAACTCAAATAATTCAACTGCATTCTGAAACTATTATTACTGTTACTACAGGTCAATAGTTTACACACGCCCCTCCCTTAAAGTTCAAATCCTATTTTAACTCATATCAAAGAAGGTTGTGTGATTAACACGACAGTATATATATAATAGGTCACAAATCTAGTTACTACATTTCACACATATATTGATTATAAGTCACACACATATTAAGAAGAGTTCACACGTATGTAGATTACAGTATTATTCAGAGTTCACACGTACATTGATTAGTGTCCATACGTGTATCACTGACTGGTTACACCTGTATTCAGATAACACTTACATTGACCACGCTTCTCCCTTGGAAATGAGAAAGGTGTCACTCGTCCTGTCCTACTCTCTCATACAGAGTGTCTGTCACCGGTAAATTCTATGACATCCATACCAGCCATTGCGCTCCAAGAAACACCCTAGCCACCACGGTGGGTGGCGACCCACACCGTGCAGGTGGACCATGGTGTCTCATATTTTAGCGATCTGTAAAACATGAATTTTGGGTAATTTCTTCCAATTAGACTGATGAATTGATATGGCTTCCAATGTGAGAAGCACCACTAAGTCTCAACTATTGTTGAGAGATACTGGCAGTTTAGAAGTCATCATCACATATAGTCCACTGCAAAAATTCAGTTGTAACGGTTGAATTTTGACAACACATAAGCAAACAGGTACAGTATAATTTGGGTTTTGGACACCTCTATTTGTCAATGCTTTGCTGGTTATGTGGTATGTCTTATCCGTCTGTCAGGACAGTCGTAATGGTGTAATCAGTGTCATAAGTCTAAATAACAATCAGTTCGTCAACCAGTTCGTTGACGAGATATGTGCTGCTGTCTCAGCACATCACACTGACGGCACACGTCCGTCATTATCTAACTAAATACACACATAAATCCACATTAAAATATCTAGCATATTATATAAAGCAAAATATATAATATAACAATGTATACATGTTCACGCCATGCATACGTGTGTGCATGGCATTTGCGTAACGGCGGCGTCGTGCTTATATTATAATAATAGCTCAGCCTGACCGACACGCGTCCATGCATGTGCTCGTCAGCGCCGTTCACGGCTTCTGACCAGCGGTACCAATGGCTCTCCTGCCACGCGCCTACCAGCGCTATCCCTGGCTTATACAAGCTTGTACTGGCTCCTTACAGATGCCTTATCCCGTACAAACCCCGGCGTTGGCCTAACGCCTCGGCTACCATGCAACGCCCGGCCTTCAGACGCGCTGTGGTACCCGTAAGCCTCCGGTACAACATCCCGTTGTACCACCTGCAGGTTCCAGTGCAGCACCTAAGAATCGTGACCGAGACAGCCCAGGAGCAGAGAAAACGCTTATCTCTCCATGAACCATGTCTATAGGCCACCTTCTCTTGTACATAGATGCACCATATTCATACCAATCAACCTCCAGTACAACATCCCCGTTGTACCACCTGCAGGTACCAGTGCAGCACCTGAGGATCGTGACCGAGACAGCTCACGGGCAAAGAACCAGTACGTATCTCCCCATGAGCACTGTCCATAGCTCACGTCGTCGTATGCACTGATGCACTATGTACGTTCCCAGCACATTACAGGATCACAACCCTGACCCGTACCCCTCAGGTCTGGGGTCGCCTCCTGTGTGGCGCCCGTACTGCTTTGTGGATCAAACACCACAAGCTACACACATTCTATTCTAATCATAGACATAGAATAATTAGTTTTACCAACTAATACACGTCTCTGGCTTACTGGTGAGGTGAACATTTTAAAAATAATTTTACTCAATTTATCTGCAACAGTTCAATAGATTAGCCACGACAGTTGTATGTAACAGTACATTAAATTCACCACAGTAGTTTGGTCTGGAGCAGTCTCTTGAATTCTTCTCAACTACAGTTCTCAATAGATAAATTATTTCAAGTAACTTACTATTGGTTAAGTAATTAAAAATCGTATTTAAATATCCGTGCCAAACAGTTGACTTAAACTGCTAAGCACATCTCACCCAATTTTCATTCAATTGTCATATAACTATCAATGCTACTTATCTAGCAATTGTCTTTTATTGTCTTTAGGTAACAGTATCAACAAACTTTATTTTGACCCCATTTTGATAAAATTGTCCCTCATTTTTAACTCATTTTTTATAAAATTGTTACCCAATTTTGACTCATTTTTTTATAGAATTATCTCTTAATTGGTACAAAATTGTCAGTCAAATTTTACAAAATTGTCACTCAAGTTGTATAACATTGTTACTGATACCTCTTTTGTGAATTTCTGTTATAACGTCATCATTTTATATTGCACCATTCACTATCCGGATGGGGGGGGGGGGGTGTCTAACACAACTGCCACAGGGGTGTGGCCACTAAAAGGGGTTTGGAGCACAAACACGACATGAGCACGGAGGTTGTGTAGCACAATCACGTGAGGGGCGTTCACGCACTCGTTTATCCAATGGCTTAGCAGAGATTCCTGGGCGTTCCGCCTTCTTCAGCCAATCCCAATGGTCTGAGTCGTGATTAGTCCTTGTGTGATTAATCATGCTAATTACTCGGTGGTGCAGAATCTAGAGAGTGGGGTCCTCAGCTCCCTGTGATTCGCCTCCTGGGTTCCCTCTCAGCCGGCAATGTTGGGTCCAGCTGACTGTAGCAGGTACGATGTCCGGTGATTCATCATCGGCAGGTTATCATGTTGAGATTCAGTTTTGGCAAAGTTGGGACAGCTGCCAAAATTATGTCTCTAATCGGCCTGAAGCGTGAATCGTCAGTTATGTCTTATCTGCTTCACGCTGACTCATCCTGCTGCTTCGTTTTCAGCGTTCTGCCTGCCTGCTCTCAGAAAAAACTACATGTGGCACTCTTTGCAGTGATATCAAATCATTGTTCACCTCCCTCGCTTCAGACATGGGTACCACTATGGGCCAATGCTGCCTCTGGCCAAGTACATGTATCTACGTCTGAGGCGATCTCTAGCTATGTCCGAAATTCACAAGTCGTAGGTTAAATTATACTGTTACGAGTATATCAGAGTTCAATACTCGAACCATGCTCACCACGTTGACGTTCACTGACATGCGCGACATTCGCTGACATGCAAGTCCATGCATGCTTACTCCTACGACTTCTATACCTCTGAAAGTTTGTCTGACTGACTTGCCAAATCATATTGAAGGAATAGCAGCCGATCCGTAGCAAGATCAACTGGGAGAGCCGTAATTCCTTCATTCGAAATAAGTGGCAGCAGGGAGGTTGCCATCAAAGTCTATAATCCGTTACTTTATTGGTTCCCTCTTTTCCTTTGTTCTTTCTTCCTTCATTTCATCCTCCCAAGCGCTGTCCGAAACTAGCCCAGCCAGCTGTAGAATGTTGAATATGGCCAGGTTCCAGCCTGAGCTATGTTATACCACGTACAGTCATTTTTCAAACCTCCTGAGTTGCTGGTCATCCTCACGAGGCAAAAATAATCCTGTTGGTTAGCTAATCCAACTTGGATATTTTACGTACCTCATGGGGTGATGACACTCCTCCTGAAGTGATGACACTCCTCCTGAGGTGAGAATAATCCTGATAGCACCGTTTGTCAATAAAAAGTGTAGCTCGCCAATTAAGCTGATTGCCTAGCTTAATCATTGTTCGTACCTCTGAGGTGATGACACTCCTCCTGAGGTACTTATCCTGAAGCAACAGCTCGCCAATAAAAGATCCTGGCAACCAAGCCAATGAAAAATACTTTGGACTGCGAGTCCAATTAAAAGTCCACGGATTTAACAATCTAACGCATTCCAGATTCACCAACATCGTTGGATTTTATAACGGGCTTGTTGACAACAAACACTTGTGCTGGGTCTCATGTCAGGATCATCTTCTCACCTCTTTATTAATGCAATTACATCATGGTCATAACATGCTTACAGACAATAGTCAGTCCTTACTCCATGGTGGTTCGCGCATCTCTCTCAGAGCTCTCTCGCTCTTTGTCTCTGGCTGTTTCTATGTTATAAATTCTGGGCCTGCGCACTGGCAGACTTCTCCGAGTATAACATAGAATAGCTGTGCCATCCTCTAGCCGTGTTCACACAAGTAACTCAGCTAATATGGAACTTTGAGCCAATGCTAGACTAATGTTGGTCCGACGTCGCAGACAGTGGGCCAACCCCAAAACAGCATTCTTTGGTCTAGCTGCTCACAATCATCTCTGCCACCATTTTACCTCTAAAGGTGGGGTCTCAGAGATACGTTTGCATGACCACTATCGACCCTTTTATTCGAATCTAATTACTACTCACACCTAGCTACTTAATGATGTAATAAGGATTACATAATATCTGTATTATTAGTGGGCAGACCTGTAGCTTCCGATGTCACGTTGTAGACCTTGTTCATGGCCTTCCAACCGTGCCCTGGATCCACAAATGTCTGTTTAGCAGAACATCCTCGCTATCAATGATATAATGAGGCATGTTCGCACCTGTCCTAGTGGCAACGCTGGCACAACGCCGGCCCAATGCGCTCAACTCTGGCATTGCTGACCCAACGTTGGCCCAACTTCATACATAAATACAATGGTTTAATAATAATTGTTTTCCGTTATGAATTGAGCTAATATAACACACTGCTCAACTCAAATAATTCAACTGCATTCTGAAACTATTATTACTGTTACTACAGGTCAATAGTTTACAATATGGTGGGTCAGGTTTTTGTGAATCAGCCGTCCTGTCATCAAACCACCCATTTAAATAGGTAGCACGGTCTGTGTAAACAATATGGGCGTCAATGTGTCTCTTCCCTGCACTGGCAATCATTGATAGTCGAATCCTTTCCTCGGAGCTAGACGTGATATATCGTCCCCTTGGATATTTCATATCCAAGGGCACGATATATGCCACTTAAAAACTGGCAGTTACGACACTTCAACTCAGAGAGAATTCATAGCTATTCGTGTATACAAATGAGTACAATTCTTAAGTCGCTATATGTCATGGCCATGTAAAGTGAGATCTTTCGATGCGTGTATCAAATATAATTATATGCTATTAATCTATTATCAAGCCAAAATAAATGCCGTGTAAAATTGATTAAAATTACAGTCTCAGAAAATTGGGATAAATTTTCAATTCTTAATTCTAAACTGTTAAATAGCCTTCGAAATTTATATCATATTGCAACACTCAGATCATAGCTATAAATAAAACGTTGTTCATCAGTTTCATCACAAAAAATTATATGCTTGGTGACAGTCTATCGTATCCTGTAATGTAATGTTCTGCCATGTTATGTCCTTGCCCTGCCCTGCACCGGACTTCGATGTGCTGCCCTGCACTGTTTTGTCCTATCTTGCCCTATCCTGTTCTATCCTGTCCTACCCTGGACTGGTCTCTGCTGTAATGTCCTATCATACCCTGTGCTGTCCTTCCGTGCCCTATCACGCCCTGTCCTGTTCTGCCTTGTCCTTCCATGTCTTGTCCTGCCTTGTCCTGCCCTTTTCTGTTCTATCCTGTCCTACCCTGGCCTGGCCTCTACTGCCATGTCCTACCATAGCCTGCGTTGTCCTTCCGTGCCCTATCACGCCCTGTCCTGTTCTGCCTTGTCCTACCATGCCTTGTCCTGCCCTGCCCTGTTCTATCCTGTCCTTCCCCGGCATGGTCTCTACTGTCATGTCCTATCATAGCCTGCGCTGTCCTTCCATGTCCTATCACGTCATCTCCTGCCCGGTCCTGTTCTGCCTTGTCCTACCATGCCTTGTCCTGCCCTGTCCTGTTCTACCCGTCCTTCCCTAGCATGGTCTCTACTGTCATGTCCTATCATTGCCTGCGCTATCCTTCCATGTCCTATCACGTCATCTCCTGCCCGGTCCTGTACTGCCTTGTCCTACCATGCCTTGTCCTGCCCTGTCCTGTTTTATCCTGCCCTACCCTGTCCTGGCTTCTGCTGCCATGTCCTATCATACCCTGCGCTGTCCTTCCGTGCCCTATCACGCCATCTCCTGTCCTGTCCTTCCCTGCCCTTTTCTGTTCTATCATGACCTACCCTGGCCTGTTCTCTACTGCCATGTCCTATCATTGCCTGCGCTGTCCTTCCATGCCCTATCACGCCCTGTCCTGTTCTGCCTTGTCCTACCATGCCTTGTCCTGCCCTGTCCTGTTCTACCCGTCCTACCCTGGCATGGTCTCTACTGTAATGTCCTATCATTGCCTGCGCTGTCCTTCCGTGCCCTATCACGCCCTGTCCTGTTCTGCCTAGTCCTACCATGCCTTGTCCTGCCCTGTCCTGTTCTATCTTGTCCTACCCTGCCCTGGCTTCTGCTGCCATGTC
>OZ024904.1:62254028-62289532 GCA_964017125.1 Flabesymbios commensalis | reverse complement strand
CCCTATCACACAGCGAAATAAAAGCAAAATCTATACGAGACATACTTTATCAACAAATTAGCAATCCCTCATACACCTATCCCACATTGCTTGATTGGACCGTGGTAGAGACCAAAAATGCCATCTGGGGTGATCCGAGTTGTACCGTGTAGATGCCGGCATATGTCCGTGTTGTTGCCCGGCTCCGGGGGCCTCTGTGGGTCTCCATGAGGCGCCGACAAAAAATAAACATGAATATATTTTTTTTCATTTGTCCCGACAGCCACACGGCTGAGCGGCTCCCGCTTCCTTCCGTTTCAATACTTATCCGTTGAGCCTCCGGTACATCCGCGTATACATCGTACTGCATCCGCCTAACGCCACCGGGAATAAAATCGCCGTAGGTCCGTCACATATATCTAAATTTCTCTTTAAACCGGACTCACAACACGTGAGTGGAAATACGTAAAGCAATAGCTTAGAAATTATAACCAAGTATAGATTATACAATCTATTTAAAATATAAATTATGACACAAATGCATACCTGGAGATAAGATTACACGGTGTTAGGTTGGGTTTCATACCTACCTTATGACTATAATACATTATATTATATGATCACACCAGTATAAAAGTGAAATAAAGTTAAAAAAAATGCTTTAGAAAATGAAAGAGGAGCAATAAAATTATTCGGGCAGTTATTTTTGGTGAAATTGATTTTACTTTTCTGAAGATAGCAATAGCTTTAGATTCAAATGAGTAAAAAATCACACATAACAGTTAGTCTTCCAACGCGATTTAGAATGATAACCTTGCATTTAGTTGAACAAATCCAAAAAGCAAAAGCAAAGCACCGACAGTCACACCCATGAGTTTATTAAATCAATACAAACGATCAACTTACGTATCACTTAACTGTGTGTCAGAGTGGGACAAAATAACTATAGAATCATCAAGCCGTGGAATAATATGAATCAATAAGCATTACCATTCTACCTTTTAACCTTTTCAGGCCTGACTTTACCATTGTCACCATCATCCACTACACTCCGCGAATTGCTGTCGCAATTCTCGACTTGTAGCAGATGAAGATGATTTTAAGAGGGTGAAAAATTAGGAAAATTGCCATGTATTGGTAAACCAGTTTCATGGAAATATTCATTCTAAAACCCCTAGTTGTAGGAAAATAAGTCTGTTTTCAGGGATTTAAAATGATCCTTTAATGTATCGAGAGGGCTTAAATGGTTAACCCGCTAATCACAATACAACAACTTCTAAAATATAATGTTACTGGGTGAACCGTTGTTTTTTTTGGCAGATAATATCCATTGTATAAAGAAGAATGACATAATTTTTATTTGACTTAATTTTTATATAGAAACAACAATGAGCCGTAATGTTCTTTCTGTGAATGGAACACGGATGACACCCCCGGGATGCACCGCGCTCTACCGGGGTCCACTCCTTCAATGTTGGCCAGACGTATAAGTGTTTACGTGGACGTTTTTATAACATACACATTTTTGTATACATCTACATAATTGAGGAGACGGAATTTCGTATATAATAGTGTATGCTTCTGGTTTAGCAATCAAACTAGTCATAAGTTTAAAAACTTGTTTTTGTATTTATATTGCAAAACACAATAAAAAAACATACTACCGACACACAGCGCATGAACGTTGAAAACTAAAATGATTATACTAAAAAGACCATAAAAATGTGATTCACCCACGGATTAAATTGACAAAAATCAAATTCCGGAAATTACTTTCAATTTTGCCCGAGATCCCGCTGTAGTTAAAAATAAAAGAAACAATTACAAAAACAGCATACGGCCAGGTTTCATAAGCACACTTGTATCCACGTTTCTGAGTACCGAGTGTTTGAAGAAGATGATTTTCTCCGGCATCTTACCGAGCAGAGTGCGTTCATACCGTGACACTGAGGTGTGGCTCGCCGTATGGAGAGGCTAATGAAGAAATGATCGTGTCTAATAGGTGAGATGAACCGGGGTTAAACAGCAGAGACGGCTGCCGGGATGGACGAGGGGTTGCTTCTGTCGAAGGATGGACATCAATGAGCAGCTACTTCTTTGTCCTCGCCATCAAAGAGAACTACGTCCTCGTCCCCGGCAGTCATCTCATTGTTCTCCAGTCTGGAAGACGCCACGCATTGGCTTCGCTGCAACCCGAACTGGAGGTGCTGGTCCAGCGTTGGCTCACATTTGGGCCGAGTGGCCCAAATGTGAGCCAACGCTAGACCAGCACCTCCAGTCTGCCAGGACACCAAAGTTGATTGAAGACAACGCCCCAGCTGTCGCTCTCTCTTTTCACGGTCATGGTGTCATCCGACGTGCTGTGATTAAACTCAATCGTGTGCTTTATTTACCCCCCCCCCCCCGACACCTTCTGCTAATATGATGCCCGTGATTCTGTAACGTGGCGCCTTGATACCTCAGTGGTAGCGTGGTTGGCCAAGAGGGAGAAAAAAGTAATGGTTTCAGCAATGGTTTCATTACGTGTCACAAACCAGATGCAACGTTCTTAATAATGAACGAATAATATATAAAAAAATACATAATAACAATTTGTAAAAATAAGGTAAAAATAACATAGGATCAAGCCAATGGGAGATATGTATCTCCACATTATGTCAATCCAGAGTTTGTCAAGTAGCCATTATACGCCATTTCATTCAACAGTTTGTAAATAGTTAAACCTGCGCAAAGTTAATCAATAAAGGATGTGTACGTTTTTATGAACCTGGTGATTTTGCTTTACAAAACATTATTGTATTGGATTAGTTTTGGCTAAATGTCTGCTTCCTAACTCACTGCCAAGTGTGGATGTTTTATCAACTGTAATCTGCACAGGCTCAGACCATCATGTTCTTTTACAAGAATGCCTGAGTGGATGATAACTGTTAGTTGTATAAGTGAAAAACTACCCTAAGGTTCGCTATTCCAATACTTATGTTGTTGTTTTCTTTACTAACCATGCATACTGTATAAATAAAAAAGAATTCCCGATTTCATACAACGCTCAGAATTCCAATACTTTTTCGGTGTTAATGATGACAATGCTAATTTGTTGTGATGTTAGATCACAAAGTCTAATTTCCACCATATTGGAATTACTAATTAGGCGTGTCTGCTTCATCAGTGGCTTGTCTCCGGTCTCAGAAAGTACAAAACAATGGCTGCTAGCCGGGCCAACATCGAAGGCTGTAGGCCAACTTCACTTGTTTCCTTGTTTTCTGGGTGAAACATCGCAGACAGTTACGTCTGTACGCAACACGGCACATTACATCGCTGTATTGGATGTGATAGCATCTAAAGTGTTCATTAACTTTAATGGCACTGACCACGTCGGTGGCCAGCACACGATACACACGGATGCAATGCTGGGCTGACGTCACATACATCGGGATATTATTGAGTGAGCATCTAGAGTTAGCTGGCAGCATGTTATCCGGCTTGTCCACCTCTATTCTGGCCTGCACTATGCTCGCCGGAGAAGCGAAGTATGGGAGTCGTTGAGCAACATGTAATGCTGGAGACTCCCACTTTTCCAGGAAATGCTGACCATCCCGGATTTTTCGGGTGCATTCTCTCGATGGTCGTAGTTTCTTACACAAAGCCGATATACAACACATAAACCAACCCTCGAATAGATGACAAGTTATTTGTGCACGATTTAATTTTCAAATTAAAAATTAGATTATTAATTTATTATCCGATAGCCCTATTAACTGATATAAGGTGTATATTGAAAATAGTATATGCTATTGTTATGCCAATCTAAAGTATGAACAAGTCCATTTATAACTTCCCAGCCGTCAATAAAAATTACATTTATCTATCTGTCGGTATAATACATTTTATATTGAAAAATGTGGCTGTTTTTATATATGGAATTTAACATATAAAAATTGCGTCATAGAATAACAAGAAGGCATAAACATAGATCAATCATGTATGGGTTTTTCTTCTATGGTATTGCTCATTTGTAACTGTGTCCAAAAATGCACAATGTAATTTTTGAACACTAATTTCACATGGGGAAATAATTGTCTGAGAGCGATGGGCAAATTTATAACATCATGATGTTTATTATAATTATACCTGGGCTAATGTACTGTCATTACTACCGGTACAGAAATAAAAATCTGGGAGAAATTGAGAGAAGATGACAAACAAGACGCCACATAGGCCGCCACAATTTCCCGTTCTCGTGATGGAAACGCACAAATGTTATGTGCTCAATAAATAAAAAGTGTGTTTTATTCAAAGTACATGTAGGTCAGAACGGAGGACAAAGATCATAACATCTAAAATGCACATATACATACTGGGGCGATATGTGTGTGCAATATGGAAAGAATCCCTCAAGGAGCTTCAGAGATCTGTTCTATATTTTGATATGGATATATCAAAACGTAAGCCAAGGGTCATAGTCTCAGAAAATAAAACACAAATGCTCCGAAAAGAGCTGTTTGGGACAGAGATATAGGTCAGCAGATTATCCAGGCATTTTGCCTCAGAGATGTAGTTCAGAAATGTAGGTCAGAGAGCAGGTCAAAGGGTATAACCCCAAAAATGCACATTCATATGCTTCCAAAAAGCGCTGTTTGGGTCAGAGATATAGGCTTGGTCAACAGATTCTCCAGTCATTTTGGTAACTTTGGCTCCGCGACGTAGGTCAGAGGTCATAACCCTCAAAAGGCACATCTACACCCTCTGCTTGATGTGTGTGATGTATTAAAATAACTCTGACAGGGGGTTTAAGATATATGTTCCAGAAACGAGATTGTTAGTCTGTAAGCTAGTTGGCTCAGATATGTAGGTCAAGAAGTAGGTCAAAGGCCACAACCCTCAAAAGGCAGTGATGTGTGTGTGCAGTATGAAAGAAATTCCCCTTGGGTTTCAGAGATATGTCCCGGAAACGATAATGTGGATAGACGGCCGGCCGGCCGACTGCATAACCTGCGCCCCTGACAAGGGATGTTATAATAATCTCAGTGTCATCGGTAATATTTGCCAAAAACATTGAAATCTGTAAAAATAGAATCACCGAGTTTTATACTCATTGAGATCAATTTCGAGGGTAGTGTGTATCTACTTTTGAACAGATCGTCAACGGGATATCTAGGAATCTTTCTAAGGCCACTATTGATATACAGTATAATTATGATGTAGACCTACAATAAATTGACGAGTGAAGAGCATAATATAGTACTGCGATAATTCAAATGATCTCGGATCTATCATCGCACAGGAGAGAATCAGAAAACACATCAATGCCAGTCATGTTTTCTTAGACGAAACTAAAAAACAGGACAAGAGACAATGACTTGCGAAGGGAAGTCCGTGACTGTCGTCTATAGAAAATTGGACGGGCATAACTGGCTCAGAAGACTGGGGAGGAGGAGGGGGCTGACGAGGCCAGGATTGCCTCCCAGCCTTCCAGATAGACATGAGATGACGGCTGAAATTTGAACCAACGTATGGCGACGCTGGTTTAACCCTTGAAGCGCTGATTTTTATATGAAAATTATGGAATCCAAAGGGTTTTTCTCAATTTGAAATCAGCATAAATGTCTTCGTTAGCTCTTTCTGATTCATTTGAATACATGTGTGATGATTCTACGACCATTAGAAATATCTGTACTCTTACAGCGCGGGGATCGACTTTAGTCGTCAGAATCTGCCGTCTACAGACTAAAGTCGATCCCCGCGCTGTAAGAGTTAACATTGATTTGGCATCTTCCGGGCGCCGGGATGGGGTGTACTGTAGAGACGCTGCAGATGCACCCACTGGAAGCGTGTGGTAGTGATGAGACAGGGAGCAAGGACGAAGAGCAAAACAGTTTCACAAAGATCCAGTCATCCAGAGCTGTACCGGCACTCGTCTCAAGTCATGTCATATCTATGTGACTACTCGGCTATTTTAAATTGAAATCACAAATGAATCACCACTAATAATTATTAATCGTCAAATAATCTAGTCATGATCTATAGAGCAAGGAATCAACAAAAGGAGATCAGGCCGAAAGGTTGTAGCAGCAGTGGGATAATGCCTCACGTTACTTTTTGGCACTAATGGCCATTTAACCCTTTCACCGCCGGTGTCGCATATATTCGAGTATTCATTTTTTATTAGCGCATTACGTACCACATTTTAAATATGTTAAAGATAAAAAGTGACATCAACCAGCAAGATTTAAAAACAGTTTACCTCCATTTTGTCAAATCAGAATAATGTTCACTCTCTTCAAGTTGTGGATCGCGTCAGCGAGACACAACTTCAAGTGGGTGAAAATTCAAATTAGTTAGTTTGGCGGTTAAAGGGTTGAGTGACATTTTATTACGTTAAAAAGTGCAGTCCATTGATGAGATGCATGATGTACAGATGATAAGTGAGGATGGGGCGATAGGGAATGTTGGTTTACGAGAGTGTTTTCCTTCATTAACCAGATAAGAGGTTCTAGGCATGTCTAGGAGAGTTTCCCCCAGATACAGACGGTCGGACACTTGGGTAGGCCGAAAGGAGAGGATTGAACATAGATGACGCAGAACCAGAAAAATATTTTGGCGTTGATGGATCTGTTTTGTTTTCTAGAAAATGAAGAGGGAAATATTTTTGTATTTGTTTCGGCACTAATGTTCATTTAGGTTACTTTGTAATACTATAAAACCAGTGCAGTCCTATGATGAGATGAATGATGTACAGATGATGATGTGAGGGTGAGGTGATATGGCATGGTGGGTTGTTGAGGTTGTTGTCTTCACTCGCCCAGTAATGGGTTATAGGCATTGGGGCTGTAAGCTAATAATTTTAATTTATCGAGTAGTTGTACAAGGACAGAGCCCTGTTAGAAAACAAAAGGATTGTTTGTGGTATCTGATATCCCAAAGTCTCGTGAAGTCCCACGTCGCAAGCCTACTCTGCACAAAGTCATCCTTCACTTTTTAAAGTGATCGATCGATTCTCTTTAACCCATTGTGATCGGTTGTCCGAAGTGAATTGCTGCTACAATTCAGATCTTAAGGTGAATAACAAATTGTTGATTAAAAAAAAATTAAAGTGTAATCAAATACAATTGATCAGATTGCACGTGTATGTCGAGCCTTTCTATATGCAAAGCAGCAAATCTATCAGGACCCTTTTTGTAAGAGCCGACTAATACCGATGGTAGTCTGAGCGCTGAGCCCGACTTCTTATACTTTTTTTAACCCTTTAACCACCGGTGCCGCATATATTCGGGTTTTCATTTTTTATTAGCACATTAAGTACCACATTTTAAATATGTTAAAGATAAAATGTGACATCAACCAGCAAGATTTGAAGAGTTGACCTCCATTTTGTCAAATCTGAATAATTTTCACTCACTTGAAGTTGTGGATCGCGTCAGCGAGACACAGCTTCAAGTGGGTGAAAATTCAAATTAAATAATTTGGCGGTTAAAGGGTTAAAGGTCCAGGCATCAAAAGAGATAATATCGTGATAGGTTGGCCGAAAACACGATATAGTTTAATACATGACACTACACATAACATAATGTCATCGCTACACAAACAGACACACCTTGTTTTGTTGGGCAAACACACGCGTGTTGCAACATTTATGAACACATCATATCATAATATCATATTTATACTATCATATAATAATATCATATTTATAAATCTTCCAATACTCGTTCTAACACATCAGTAGTGTTTCTGAGAAACTGTCGGTGAATTCGATATTTCAATAAACACCGGTCATAAAACACTTATACTTGACACTGTCAATAATATTTGATTATAGATAATGGCCTATGTGTCATAATCTACCTGAAACCAATAAAAGGTCGTGTCCTAGCTCCAACCACATGAGAAATTAAGTTAACCCTTTAACCGCCAAATTATTCAATTTGAATTTTCACCCACTTGAAGTTGTGTCTCGCTGACGCGATCCACAACTTCAAGTGAGTGAAAATTATTCAGATTTGACAAAATGGAGGTAAACTCTTTACAAATCTTGCTGATTGAGGTCACATTTTATCTTTAAAATGTTTAAAACATGGTACTTAATGTGCCAATAAAAAATGAAAACCCGAATATATGCGGCACCAGCGGTTAAAGGGTTAATCTCTATTCGCCATTGCGTTGTAATGCTTGTTTGCTGTGTTTGCTTATAAACATATCAATATCAGCTTAATGTCAAAACCGTGACAAAATCAAAACACTGTCCTAACATGGGATTATTATATTCAATATGTTGTGCTTAGTGTACAGATTTAGTGTACATGTTGTGTTTAGTTTATAGTGTAGAAAAAAAGTGTGTTAAGTTATCTTGTTCTCAAAAAAATATTTTTCAATATATCAATATAAAGTGAGAAATAATATATTGGAGTGTAAAGATGCGAAGTTTCGTAATTTTAATCCTCGAACATGCCCAGATAAACGTAATATAAGGGGGCCACCATTCAATTCCTAGGGGGGGGGGGGTGGAGTTTTTGAACTGGATAAATTATTTATTTCACTTCCTGTCTGCAATACTTTATTTATTTCACACTCGGCCTCAAGCAAAATATCAATTTTACTTTCTTGGATAAAAAATTCTGTCTACAAAATTGGACCCCAAGCTAGGCTTAGTATTAATGTGGGGGTTAAGGAGACGAGCGAAGCGAGGCTTGAAAAATTTAAGTGTCATTTAATGATGCCGAGCGAAGCGGGCCAAAAAAATTTTCAAGGGCCAAAACAATATTTATTTACAGCAAGTCTTTTAGACAATTATTTATTTCATTAAAATTCATTCTCAAAATATTTATTTTAAAAATACTCCCCCCCCTCTGTAGTTTGAATGGTGGCCCCCTAAGTATAGCAGGCACAAACTGAATCCCTTTTTCACAGTAGTTATTAATTGTATGTTTCTTAGTTTTAAATAAGTTGTGCTTTATCATCCTGACAGTGTGAGAACGGCATATTACCTGATTATTAGCATTGACATTTCATAAGACACTCGTGATCAATATCAGCTCTATTACTTACATTTTCTAGGAAAAAATCTATGACAATTCAGTATCGTTATGTGTCACGTGTCCACTCGCACACTATGACGGATCGTACTGTTCATATTGCTGATATGACCCACATCATACCCTCGTATATCTCCTTCCCTTTGTGATATGACTAGCTAGTTTCAAGTAGTCACAACGTGGTCCATGCAGCTTTACCAACAGGCTTATAACGGCTAGGCGTTGCACTGCAGACCAGCAGAGTCGGTGCTGATGCAAATAATAAAAAGTAGCGAAATTCCCAAGAGAAACAAGATTATGTACGATCATCTTGGCTCACGATTTGGTGAATAAAGATTATTTACATCACACTTACAATAATTCTTGATAAAACACCACCGTTTCACGGAACATTATTTAAACAAATCAGAACGACACATCTCTTTCTAGGTTTTCTGTTGTATTTTATAATGGAGAATTATCGAATATATGTCGGTAAGATATTTCTCTGTTATACCATGCAGATGGGAGCGTGAAAATAAATGAGGACTTTTGTGCACATACAGGCTAAACCGGGTCAGCATAACTGCTGAGGAAGGTGAAAATCGATGATAGTGCCCTCCAGACACAGGATTCGAAATTCGTATACTCACGGTCTGAGCCCAGCACGCTACCTCATAGTCACGGAGTATCTACACAATACTGTGGGATGGGAAGAAACATTTTGTTTCTTTGAAACCTGAATACCAGAGCTGGTGACAAAACCGTAAGCCATGGCTCAGGCAGGCAACGTAACCACTACGCTAGTGGTCTGGCCATCAAAATACTAATCTAGACAGTCAGTCCCGTTTCTTTTGAGCCAAAATATCTGGTAGTGACTTTTTCACAGCTGTGCGTGCTACTGCTGTTACTTGTATAGTGAGCAATATATAATTAGGCTGCCATCTGAGCAGAAAGGACATATCAAATAAAAGTAGATTGGTTGAGAAACACAGGATCATGATGATTCTGTGATTGTTTTTTCGATCAACTATTCATCTTGAGAAACTGGTATACCACCAAGACCCCGCAAGTTAATATATAAAGACATGAATTCTTAGTTATTCGAGAAAATTCCAAAATTATTCCTCAGCTTTACAGGAAAAATATATTTACCCTAAAAATGCAACAGTCATCAACAATATTAAGTCTAACATTGGTTCAATGTTAATTAAGTTACAGTAACAGATGTTGGTTAAACATTTAGCCAGTGCTAGCATACAACGTGTGTCAGCTGCATGTACTAATGTGACGGTCATGTCTGGATCCGTCTGTATTCATTGAAATGGACGGAAGCCTGCGTGACAGGGCAAGGGTTACAGCGAGAACTCAGAATCACTCTTCTCCAGTGATCTCCGGTCGTCTGCGTTGTCAGTTAATATATAAACGCGGATTATAATGCATGGCTCGATACAAAAATACAACCAGGCCCATCGACAAAGGAAATATGGTTACTTGAAAACCTAAAAATGGGTGCATGTCGTGAGAGTTTTTATAACTCGTCAAAATAACGTTCAAAATCTTGACTATTTAACCCTTCAGCCGCCAAATTATTTAATTTGAATTTTCAAACACTTGAAGTTCTGTCTCGCTGACGCGATCCACAACTTCAAGTGAGTGGAAATTATTCATATTTGACAAAATCTTTTCAAATCTTGCTGATTGATGTCACATCTCATCTTTAACATGTTTAAAAGATGGTACTTAATAAAAAATGAAAACCTGACCATATTTGGCACCGGCGGTTAAAGGGTTAAAGATTGACTATATTCTACGACCATTTATTTTGGCCGGCGTGAAAATCAAAATGACTTGCTTCTGTCCAGGCGCATAAATACAGTTTGTGCCAACAACTTATTTATGAGCGTGAAAAAGGGCTAAACACGGCTAAATCTTGATCCACTTCACACAGGAAAATAGTCATGTTAAAGCGAATTAACGCTGCATCACTGTTGATCTAACATTGAACCAACGTTTACAACAGAGAGACATTGAGGGTGTGGCTCGTGGAACATTGATCGTATGAATAAACTGGTTCAGGAAGCCCCACCTGGTGTTTTCGTGATGTTTTGAAACGGACTTTAATCGATATGCGCTCCCTACACATAGGATTTGGTAGCATGTTCATCCGTCGGAGGTCTGGCTCCACACTACACACACGCTTACAAGTGAACACATACCGCTGGCAACTATAGTGACCAAGCTTTGATTTGTTGAAGATCGAATGGATTGCTGCTGATGTTTCAGTGAAATGTGGATTGATATCTTTCATAGTATTCTCGTGGCGGCTTCAACATGTAAGTGATCGTAAACGAAGGTTTACGCAGTCATACTGGTGAATAAATCGTCGGGACGACTTTTAACTTATAGAGCCCCCTCCTATTCGAATGACCCTGAGTGTAGCCCTAGGCTAGAAAAAACGGTGCGGTAACCGCATGTGGCAATCGGACACATGGAATGGTAGTTAGGACTGAAATACAACAATTTCATTAATAGTGTCCACTCATAGCGTCCGTCCATTAGACCGTCCAAATTCTTAAACCCATTGTAAAAGTTGTTAATATATCCACTCTGTTTGCACACAGTTCATATCCAGCTTGAACAGATATGATGTACATTTTTTTTGCTGTCATGATCTCAAATATTGCGTTTTGTGTTGTGTATTTGGGCTAAGCTACCACGGGCATAGCATTGACTATCGTAGGAGTTAGTTTCATGTTCATGGTGAAAAACGTATTTAGATTTGGCCGTGCTGAGCACGGATCAAATTCATCAATCATAATAATTATTATGTATGTTCATGACTTCTAAAAAATAAATTAAGCATCAGCAGTCAATCATACGGTTTCTTCTAAATTATTGAAAATGTCATGTAAATGAAATGAAGTGGATGTGGTTAGTTAAGGCCACCTTTGTACACATTTAGGCTAAACTGGGCAGGAAAATGTCATGTGTTTGTAAGCAAAGTGATCATCTCAAAAACACCATGACAGATTACCTGTTTCAAATTAATAGGCTGCACCGCACTATTCTAATGCAATACTTGATGCCTGTGCATATCCGCCGATGTCAGTTGTCATGTTGCAAGGAATCCTTGGTCATCGATTATGATGATACCTTACATGCACCAACATCGGTACGATGCTGAGCTAGCGTTCCACAAATTGTCCCAGTGTCAACCCAGAGACGTCTGAAGCTCCGGGGATATTATGACTATACTGAATCATCAGTCACCCAGAATTCTCTGACTCACCGTCATACGCTGTCACCAGACATCATGTAATCTGTGCTGCACATTACAGTAGAATTCTCATCCACTGGAAATCGTGTGTGGCGGCAGCGAGACGTACACCACCCAGTAGACACAAAACATTTGTATAGCATTTGTACAAAGTTGGACCAGCGTCGAAGACGTTGGGCCGACGTTGTACAAATGCTATACAAATGTTTTGTGTTTGCTGGGCAGTCCTACTACCGTTGGATACAACATTCAGTTCATTACCCGGATGAACCACGCTAGCCCAGCAAACACGAGAGATACTCCCAATGTTGATTTAATGTTGGGCCGTGGTAATAGACGGTGGACCAACATTAAACCATCATTGGATCGGTATATCGTGTTTGCTGTGGATATATATTCAAGAGATTACCCAGTGAACACAAAACATTTGTAAAACAAATAATGTTGGGCCGTGGTAATAGACGGTGGACCAACATTAAACCATCATTGGATCGGTATATCGTGTTTGCTGTGGATATATATTCAAGAGATTACCCAGTGAACACAAAACATTTGTAAAACATTTGTGAAATGTTGGACCGACGTCGTACGTTGGGCCGACGTTGTACAAATGCTATACAAATGTTTTGCGTTTACTGGGTAATAACCCAGCAAACACGACACATTGAAACAATGTTGGTTTGATGTTGGGCCATCGTCTGCGACTCTGGCGCAACATCAAACCAGCATTGTTTTAATGTGTCGTGTTTGCTGGGAAGCTGCTTTCATTGCAATACGTCTTACACATTAATCGTTCAATATATATATTTTAACCATATATTATTCAATTATTCCTCGTTAAGAAAATAAATATACACTCCAATAAAATCATTTATATTGAAGGTTTCCGATCAGCTGGATATTTGGATCGTAGAACCTATTTTAATTGTTTCATGTTGAGGTATACATCATCTGTTAGCGGAAAGATCGTGATAGAGCAGATTACCACCTGGATATGGATTGATTATGTAAGAGATCCAGCCACACCCGGTAATCTCTCCTCAACAAGGTGATTTACACACGGACACATTCCACGGTATAGATTGGAGAAAGGCCGTGTCCACTATGGTAGTTAATGGTATTCATGTTTAAGAAATATTGTTCAACAGAAAAGCTAATAATATTCCAATATCAAGGTAGCTCTAATTGTGTCGTCCCCTATGATATGAATGGGTGTATCTGCCACCTTACAAAGTGGCAGATACACCCTCTAATATCCAAGGACGATGTATTATGTGAAACTTAATAGCCTCGACCTACAATGTTTTCACCGAGCTAGCTAAGACATTAAAGCATGGGAGAGGGGGTCTTATATAACATTGTTTTCATCGAAAAGCCATTCAAAACGGTTTCCGGTGACGTCACTGCGTTTCGCAGAATTGGGATAGATATGGACAACCATTACAAACAAAATGGATTTTTCCCCTACTGTGCCTGGTTGCGCTTTTGAAACATCAGTTATTTTCTTCAAAGACAATTAACAAATGGCTGAGAATAAATAAATAAAATAAGGGCGGTGCTGGGCGTGCCTTCCTGTGGTGTTTGAGGCGTGTGATGACGGCGCCAAACATCAATAGTAACCTGCCTCAATGCCAGATAAGATACATGCCTAATGTCATTCCAAATACTATGACATTGACGTCTACTAATTCGGCGAATGTATCAGTGTGCTTATCATAATACACCCACATCGAATACATGAATACACGAATGACTGAATATGTGAGTGAATACGAATGAATGAATGAATGAATGAATGAATGAATGAATGAATGAATGAATGAATGAATGAATTAATTAATTAATTAATTAATTAATTAATTAATTAATTAATCGAAGCAATGTGGAAATATCGTTATCGACGGATAGGTTACTCAATCGGCTAGCCGCTTAAAGCGAAGTCGCAATAAAATTAATAGACCTTATTAAACATTTATCTACGGATATATTCCAGGCATGCTTCCACCGTACTAAGGGGGCCACCATTCGATTTCCGGGGGGGGGGGGCTGGAGTTTTTTTTTCTAATAAATAATTTCGGGCGGACTTTGCGTGAAATAAATAATTTACTTCAAGAAGTGTATATAAACATGTAATAAAATGTGAAATTTTCAGCGCGCCGCCGAGCCCGGTTGAAATAAATAATTTCCTCGCGACAAAAACTCCAGCCCCCCCCCCCCCCCTGGATATTGAATGGTGGCCCCCTAATGAACCTTCAAACTAATCTAGTGCATACACGGACTAGTGGGCCCACTGACCAGTGCAAATTCAGACTAGTGAACATGCGGACTGCTTGTGGACATGTATTTTGACTTTTTTCTAAATATGATCATATGGCATTTAGCCATAGATGGGCTGTGTCGACTTTAAAATTGTAACCATGCTAATAAAGGAGTAGATTATATCTGCCTATGTAGATCAGTGATAATATAGCTGAAATGTTTGCTCAGCGAAGAAATGAGTTTCCCTGTGGATTGAACGACATCCTCCGTTATGCATGCATGGTAAATAGCGATCCTTGTTGGGTTCGTCAAGTTCCATAGAATCTGCATTAATTTACACTGTTTTTAGCACAATGTCAAACCATGTTGAGCAACCTCTCGTTCCCAGAGGGAATAGTTACCAGCGGTACAGTCCCAATTGGACTGCGTGCTAGTGTGGGCCCCACCTGGTGCTCATCCCCAGAACAGGCATGATCGGACTGGCAAACACGATGTATTCACCAACACAGGATCAATACTGGAGCAACGTCTGGGATTTTCACCCAATAGCCCGTTTCGATGGCTCAACGCTTGAACGCCTGAGTCAGCGGTTCTAATTAGATTGTTTTGCTCACGTCACAGCTCATTCTGAGATCGAATCTCGAACCCTTGGAATTAAATCAGGATCCCATATGATCCTTGTACACGTACCAGATGTAATAACAGTGGATTTACATCTCCCCGGCTGACAACTAATGTCACGGGACCAGTACTTACAATATCGGACCTCTACTGGATGCATCATTTATATAGTACTATATCATCCAGATTACATCATTGCTTCATAGATAACATTTTTTCTATGAGCCACATGATGTGCTACCCGGGCCAATTCACGTAATTGTCACATAACTAAAATATATATATAACTATAATGAACTTGCCAATGCACATACACGTTTTAGGATAGCGATTAGAAGTCAAAAAAGCTTCATCTATCTATCCCTTATAATGTAATTAAAATACACAATATTCCTCTTTTCATTAAAACAAGTACTACAAATTGTTTATAAATAGGGATATTGATCACACCTATTCTGACTCAAATTGGCATCATTTTGAACCTGTCCACAATTATAATTTACAGTATGCACACACGTTTCAAATTTCAGAATATTTGAAAAATTTGCGGTTTAAAAGTAATAATCTACATTTTTGTCGAATTAGAAAATGGCCCCATGTTTTTATCCCATTTGCTCGCATGCTCAAACTTTCAGTGTATCATATTATTGAGAAAATTTGTGGATCAAAAAAATTAGAGCCATTACATAGAGGTTATATAACTTTACGCTGATGTATACCAGGACCATCTACATGTTTTGAATAGCAGCCCTGTTCGACATGATATGAAAGGAAATTAAGTCTTTACTTAAAAAAGGGTGATTTGTAGCAATTTTATTCGGACTACGAACTGCGCCTTTTTAAACCCGTATATTAAGTTGACATTATGAACACACACGTCAAATGTCAGAAAGTTTGAAAAAAAATTGGCGGGTATCAAAATAAAAATGGGCGCTATGACCTGCTGACCTTGCCAGCTTTGCGCCCATGGTCAAAATTATCAGGCTATTAGTGAAATACACATGTGGTATATATTTAAATATTGAGCGTATCTTGTTGACTAAAAAAATGTAAATCGCATAAATCAAGGTTAGAGGTCACAAAAAGAATGTTTGAAACTCAATCAAGGTTTAGTCAGTGTTAGTCTGCGACGAGACCTAAGTTATGACCCTAAATGTTGCGGACGGATGGATAGGCGGACGGACGAGCGGACGCACGCGTGACGATAATAGGCTCATGACCATATTTTGGTTGAGGTCTAAAAATCCGATCATCATAATGATATATATACATGTAATGATATGTAGACGATGAGACGTGTATGTGTATGGATGATCACAGAGATAATAGTGCTCGCTCTGACAGATTGATTTATTGGTTAATAACGAGAAATTCATATTCGTGAGGAAAAAACACGCTTTAAATAGTGTTTGTTTGTGTTTGTTTTTTCGTCTGGCTGTCTGCAGTTAATCAAGCTGAATGTGTTGAACTCATCTCTCCTTTAACCCTTTAACCGACAAATTATTCAATTTAAATTTTCATCCGCTTGAAGTTGTGTCTCGCTGACGCGATCCACGACTTCAAGTGAGTGAAAATTATTCAGATTTGACAAAATAGAAGTCAACTCTTTTCAAATCTTGCTGGTTGATGTCACATTTTATCTTTAACATATTTAAAATGTGGTACTTAATGTGCTAATAAAAAATGAAAACCCGAATATATGCGGCTCCGGCGGTTACAGGGTTAAAACACACACAACTAACTATTTTAGCAGGCTCGGCTAAGTTTTGAACAACGTTTAGGCAATGGCGGAAATGAAATGAATGGGGTTTCAGGCCAACTTTTTTGTGCACATGTAGGCTAAACTGGGCAAAGGCGGGCTAACACGTAATGTACTAATACTGGGTTTATATTCAACCACCCCCTACACAGCCCATGTTCCAAAATGGGCCAGGAGAACCTCCTGAAGATGGTCAGATGAAAATGCTCTCCAGACACAGGATTTGAAATTCAAACCCTGGATGTCTGACGCCGAGCACGCTACCTCTCGGTCACGAGTGGATGGGGAAAAAACATTTTTGTTTCTTTCAAACCGCCGAGAAGCCCATGCACCAGACACACTCAGAAAAATATCACTAGTATAAGATAGGCTCAGCGGTGGGCCAACGCTACACAATTGTGCCTTCGTATTTCCAGGATTTCGTGACCGCTGCGCAGACACGTGTGTGACAAATCAGTCCATCCGCAGGAAACTGCAAGGTCTGCACACGTCATTGTACTCCTGATGTGGCCGCGCAGTCTCATATTTGGAGGTTTTTGCCCCATATTTAATGCCCAGATATAAATAGCACGCGTCTGCCGCCGTGCTGATTTACACTTTGTAATCTGGTATAGCCGCGTGAGCCCAGTTGATCCGAAAACTATATTTTTGTCGGGAATGTTATTTCTCGGAATCATGTATTTCAGTTTGCGAATACAGAAGAGCTGTTTATTTGGTAAGAAAACAATGTACTTAAAATGTAGGCCTACATAAAAGTAGTTTTGTTTGGAAAATCTTATTAAGGAATTAGAGCCACTTGAAAATAAAATATTTAGTACCGGTACATCTCAACTATAATCTTGAATATAATAAGATTAATTCCTAATATACACTTTCAAAAGAAATATATTCACTGTAAATTAAATTGCTGCCGACGTATTACAAAATAACATTGACAACATTTCAAACAATAATAACTGATAGCAATGATGATAGTCACAATAAAATCATAAATTTAACTACGTATTTTTCAGTTGAAATATGTCTTTATCGAAGAAATATCCTATGTAAAGCATGTAATTCTATATATGTATGATAACATCTATCAAATCTAAATAGTATTGTCAGTGAGCCATAGCACCGTGTGAGTTAAAGGCCCACATGCATGTAGGGCGTATGGGTGTTGTTCGTAAAATAATAATGTGTTTTAGTAAAACATAATGTATTTTTATCATACGTATTTTTATCTAGGTAAGTATAAAAGTTTCTTCAGAGACATTGATTACGATATCAGACTATGTATTGTATTTTAATATACATTTTAACATTATTTTTAAAATTAACAACGCTACATTCTATAGATTGTTTTACAAAAATTTCACGATTAATACATAGGGGATGGACACGGTGATGTGATCTGTTGTTATAATTATAAGTTGTTAACCAACGGTATATTTAAAAATACAAACATATTTTGGAAGTTTGTCATGTTTCAATTTATAATAGAAAAATAGCTTTTTCTGCTCCCAAGCTATCTTTTATTTTTAAATATAAATCAAAAAAAGACTTAACATGAAAAGCAGTAACGTTAGCAAATTTTATTCAAATCAGAGTTTTTTGGAATGGATGTATTTGCACTTGTAGAAAATGCATTTACCTTTTTCAATGCTGTTTAATTGGAGATATTTGTGCTTTTTTAGATTCATCACTAAACGATGTAAAATATTTGCATAATCTCACCTTCCAAAAATGTATGTCATCATATGTTTTCCCAGCTGTCGCCGAGGTCGTGACTAAAACTAAGTACTCTTCACAGCCACGGTATAGACTGCAAAATCACTTTGGTAATAAATGGTAATATCTACTATGTAATACAGAAGGAGATACGACCATTTAATATCGATGTGAATACCTGCATTGTAGACCCAGGCTAATGGACAGTTCAGACAGACAGGCGGTACAGGGCCATCAATACGTTCTCTCTATCTTACAACACTTGACTCCTGTCATTTCATGTCATCTGGTGACGTAGAAAGGGCGCAATTTGTATCTGGGATTGATGTGGTAAAAGTCAATAAGAACTCCTGACGGGTGGCAATCGTCAACAGGTCTGTACCTGCGAATTAGCAATGATTGACTAACTGACAGCAAATCAGCAAAGGCAATGGTCTTCTTTGATCTCTTTTCAACCGCTTTGTAGAATAGATCTAGTTATTGTCATCTAAACATCAGGAAAGCTGCTTGCTTGTAGTTGAAAAATGGAAAGTTTTGCTTGTGAAACAAGTCATAGTAAGATTTTTTATTCTTATGAAATGTGTAAATTATTTTTATGAAATGAGAAAAATAGTCTTATGGAATGTTACATGTATTTGCATTGAAATGACAGATATATTAACCCTTTAGCCGCCAAATTATTCAGTTGGAATTTTCACCCACTTGAAGTTGTGTCTCGCTGACGCGATCCACAACTTCAAGTGATTGAAAATTATTCAGTTTTGACAAAATGGAGGTCAACAAATATAAAATCCTGCTGAATAATGTCACTTTTTATCTTTAACAGGTTTAAAAGCTGATATGTGATGGGCTAATATAAAATGTAATAAACAAATATGGACGGCACTGGCGGTTAAAGGGTTAAGGATGATAACATGGGGGAAATAATAACGCAGCTGTCCTGCATTTTGAGGTTCACGCTTCTGTTAGTCTGGCACGTGGAACTGTCGGTTCTGTAAGCAGATCATATATTACAGTGGTAAACGAGCCAGACAAATACGCGAGCACATGGAAACCTGGCTCAACAATACCTGCCATTATAGATCTATGATGGACCAACGTGAAATCGTTGGCCCATCATTTAGCCACGGCTGGGGTGATATTACATGTAAACACAAAACATTTTTATAACATTTGTACAATGTCAGACCAACGTCGAAGACGTTGGGTCGACGTTGTACAAATGCTTTAAAAATGTTTTGTGTTTGTACAAGTCTGGCAACAATGATGATGTGGAAGAGGCGGAGAGTCACGTGAGGAAAATCAGCCAATGGCCTACAGCAGTACAATTAAGAGATCTCACAAATAGCGTCCTATCACGTAACGCGATCGACAACGGCACGTCTACTAATCATCGTGAGGATGATGAATGTTTTAAGTACTAAATTATTACTGGTAATTTCAATTTTGTATAGGGCCCATTTGAGCCTCTCCCTTCATTGGAAAAAAAATTGATTGACCTACAATTTATCACTGGACTTTACTCACTGGATTTATATTAGACGTTCATACATATGAATTTAGAGTACAATTAATTTTGGCTTGACAGCTGTTATATGCTCAGTGTGGACATATTCCATATAAAGATCTACACAAAACACAGAATAGCGTTAGATCCATTGTTAAAACAAGGTGATGTGCCAAGTGCACTAGGCCAGATGTGTACAGATGAATTCACGTCGTTAAGCTGTGTAATAGCATGTGATGAGAAGGCCCGTCGGCGACGGAATTTGTCCTCAGCCTCCAATCATCGTTTGAAAGAAAATATCATTTGAAAATAACTTTCAACTATAACCTTAAAAATATTGACTCCACTATATTTCATGACCCCCCACTCAGCACCAAAGGGATCATTTCAGTTAAAATAGACCATTTTAAGAACTAAAATAGAAAAATCTGGGGGTTTTTATTTGTAGAGACGTCAAAGATTATTTGATATCTTTGACTTTTCTATATAGCAACATTGTCCTGTAAATCCCTGCGTATTTAACATGGAACTCTGCTTAATATACAAATCAGTGGTCCTTTCACATATCGTATATGACAATGACCTGTCCATATTCGTGTCATGGCCACTTGTACCGATGTTATTGGTCCTTCTCAATCTGCATATATAGACACGGACATCAGTACACGATCAGACAGTGACACAAGTAGGCTATTAGCTACTGTCGATAAAAACACAATTCTTTTAAAACTGGTTGTCGCTGGTGATATGAGCAGCTTGAAACAAAAGATAACTTGGAAGCAGAAAATGGGCACTCAATTCAATTCGAATACCTATGTTATGGGTATACGGCCATTAGACATATTTTTAATCTTACACTGCGGGGATCGACTTTAGTCGTCAGAATCTGGCGTCGACAGACGTGAGATTCTGTCGACACTTTTTGACAGGGGCGGTCATTTACTGACTACATGTATTTAATATGGTAACAACAGTGTAATCCGTAGATAACAAGACTACATAAGTCCAGGAGCTCCCGCTCCGAATTAGAATTTGATTTAAGCAATTTTGTGTAGGGTTATCAATGTAGTCCTAGGCTAGGTAAAAAATCAAGACGCAAGACAACTAGGTCTAAGAAGCCCAGTCTAAGAGTAAGATAAGAACTAGACAGTCTGTCAGAGATTGCAAACCTCCATTGAAATTAATGATCCTAATCAGTATCCCAGTAATGGTCTACCTATCTGGCACGGTTTACCCGATATCAGGCCAATCGAGGTAACTAATAGCTGATTTACGGTCATTTTGAATTCGATATAAATTAGTCAAAAACTTAGGGCGCATCCTCCCCCGAAACCTCAAATTTTGTTTTATAGTAATGGACTAACATCTAACACAGTTTGCAAAATATTGGGCATGTGAAAGTAAATAATGGCCGATAGGGGGCCATTTTGAATTTGATCGAGTCAGAATTTTTCAAGATGCATCCTCAGCTGAAATCTCACATTTCATTCTATAGTAATCGTCTAGCTATCTAGCACGGTTTACCAAATATCGGCCATGTGAAAGTGAATAATGGCCTAAAGGCGACCATTTTGAATTTGATCAAGTCGAAATTTTCCAAGATGCATCCTCAGCTGAAATCTCACATTTCATTCTATAGTAATGGTCTAGCCATCTAGCACGGTTTACCAAAAACCGGCTATGTGAAAGTGAATAATGGCCGCTAGGCGGCCATTTTGAATTTAATCTAGTCAATTTTTTTCAAGATGCATCCTCTCTTGTAATCTCACATTTTGTTTTATAGTAATAGTCCAGCTATCTAACACGGTTTACCAAATATCAGCAATGTGAAAGTAAATAGTGGCGATAGGCGGCCATTTTGAATTCGATTGAGTCGAAAGTTTTTGAAAGCATCCTCTCTCGAAACGTCACATTTTGTTTTATAGTAATGGTCTAGCTATCTAGCACGTTTTACCTGATATCAGGCCTATCGAGGTAACTAATGCTGATTGTCCGCCATTTTGAATTCGTAAGTTAAAAATTTTCAGAGTGCATCCTCCCCCGAAAACTCACACTTTGTTTTATAGTAATCAGGTAATGGTCTAGCCATCTAGCACGGTTTACCAAATATCAGCCATGTGAAAATAAATAATGGCCGAAAAGGCGGCCATTTTAAATTTGATCAAGTCAAACTTTTTCAAGATGCATCCTCATTTAAAATCTCACATTTCGATTTATAGTAATGGTCCAGCCATCTAGCACGGTTTACCAAATATCGTCCATGTGAAAGTGAATAATGGCCGATAAGCGGCCATTTTAAATTTTATCAAGTTAAATTTTTTCAAGATGCATCCTCTCCTGTAAAACCCATTTTGTTTTATAGTAATGGTCTAGCCATCTAGCACGGTTTACCAAATAACGGCCATTTGAAAGTGAATAATGGCCGATTGGCGGCCATTTTGAACTTGGACAAGTAGATTTTTCTCAAAATGTATCCTCTCCTGAAACCTTACAATTTGTTTTATAGTAATGGTGTAGATATCTTGAGCGGTTTGCATGATATTCCACAATATCAGGCCTGTCGAGGTGAATAATGGCCGACAGGCGGCCATTTTGAATTTTATCAACTTGAAATTTTTCAAGATGCATCCTCTCCTGAAACCTTACAATTTATTTGATATTAGTGGTGTAGCTATCTTGAGCGGTGTTCATGATATTCCGCAATATCAGGCCTGTCGAGGTGAATAATGGCCGATAGGCGGTCATTTTTATTTTTATCAACTTGAAATTTTTCAAGATGCATCCTCTCCTGAAACCTGACAATTTGTTTGATAGTATCTTGAGGGGTTTTCATGATATTCCGCAAAATCTTTCAGTCGGATTTACCGATGTTATAAATTAGGTCAAAGTGCTGGGTCAACTTCCAGGTCAAGGTCAAAAAACCTGAAAAGGCACAACTAGGGACCTTAGAGAACATGTATGTGCAATATGACTGTCATCGGGCCAGTACTTTTCGAGATCTGCTCCGGAAAGAAGTGCGCGTCAAAACGTCTAAATAGGTCATAGTTCTGAACCAGAAGTAGGTCAAAGTTCAAATACACCAAAAGGCACAACTAGACCCCCTAGGGGTGTTGTGTGTAAAATTTGAAGACAATCGGACAAGTACTTTCAGAGATATGCTCCGGAAACGAATTGTTTACGGACGGCCCAACGGCCCAGCGGCCCAACGCCGTAACATCATCATTTTCTCCTCTGCGACCTTGCGTATTGAATTCAGATTAAAAATATTTCAACCTGTCCATTAGCCACCTGGAAGTAACCCACATACCAAAAATTGTTATCCTAGCTTATTTTCTTACAAAGTTATAGGCAAAAGAAGAGACAAAAAAAAAACGGAGGTAGAATCCATAGCTCCCTCCGTCTCACCTACGGTGACGGCGGGAGCTAAAAAAACGAATGATTTACAAATGATGACGTAACAAACATCAATTTGACAGTCGGACATTTATAAAATAAAACTGTTATATAGGCCCAATAGACGTAAACAAACTCATACCGTCTCTGTTTGGCAAAGGTTAGATTAATCAAGTTCAGCTTACATTCATTGTGGCAGCATTTTGGCTTGGTTTTAGTCACATATAATTAAATTTAGAAGCAATTGAAATACCAGCTGGGGTAGGTCAATGTCTGGTTGGTCAGAAAATAGGTACGAATCAAATATATTTGTTCAACTTAGTATGTAAACTTGGTAGTTTGGATGTGCTTGTGTAGACTACATTCAGTTGGATAGATATTTTTCTAGTGCATTTACCTCCTGAACATGAAGATGTGTGGCTTATTTGCCAAAAACATTTTGTGACTCACATGTATAGTTTTAACTTATGCTGCTAAAACAACAGTTAAATGGCTTCTGACATATGTGACCCGATCTGACAGAATGAGTCGTGAGTCGCAGATTTTAATTTTGGAGATAATAGTAGGCTAGATCCTGAATCTACTCAAAATTTGCCTTAAAACGGTATATCACACAATTTTCTAATGTGTTTAGTGTCAAAAATATGGTTCGGTATGTTTGAAATTGAATGATTTTGAGAAAATGTCCTTTAATATTAAAAAGAAAATGTGTAGCCTTTTTGAAAAAAAATCTAATTAGATTAAAATTAAATAACAAAATAAATGTTCATTTGGACCCCATTTTTTAATAATAAAAGTATGATTCTAAAACTGTGTGTATTTTAACAGTATATGCCTGTTGTTTGAATAATAAGAATGTTTAGATTGCATGAATATTTCCTACTCTTTAGCGACTGTTACCATGGTAACACGTAAATAGAAAACAAATATCACTGATTCAAGTATAAATAGAACTAAACGTGAATTAATAGATATATTTTTTGTATCATGTACATCTATTTCTATGTCACACCATTATAGGATTCGGAAGTAATTATATAGAAATAAAAACTTAACATTAGAAATAGGTTATATCAAGGTCATTTTGCCATTTAGGGGCCCTAGCATCGTTTGTCAAGCTGCGACTTGCTCAGTTTGCCAGATCGGGACCATATATCGTGATCACTATGATTAAATATGTCGAAGACACACACATTTAAATTATAAGATGTCACAGCACACCAAACCTGGTATTACTGTGGTATTATTACTTCCTGTATAAAAAAATTAAAAAGTCATAATAAATATCACACAGCTGATGATGCCACATACATTGCCACGTCAGTTCTTAGTTGCAACAACTTTACTTGCTGATTCTACAAGCATACATATTCTCTGTGGGAATTGAACCACAGGTGGCGCCACTCGCAAACTGTAATTGAGTGTACAAGGTATGAAAGCGATATCACACATTTTAATCAGAACTTGAAATAGACCATTCAGCCATAAATGCCCGACTTTATTATATTTATACCACATATGTTGAAATAAACATATATTAATAAATGTCATTATTAACATATTTTCCATTATTCAGATTCACTTTGTGTTGTTCAGCTGTGACAGAAACTAACTATGAATCTGAAGAATGGAAAATTTGTCTATGTGTGACATTGCTTTCATACCTTTATTGTACACTCAATTACAGTGCATGCGCCACATGTGATTGAACCTGCTTGTATCAGTGACACTAACGTACACAGTAGAATAAATGAGTTTCGACATAACAGGCAGACAACCACTACACCAAGCCCCCCGCCCTCCAAAGAGAAATATCTTTATAACATGTAGGTTTTTATACAAATTAATACAGTGATTGGCACTATTCGTTTATTAAAAGAGTCATATTTGCAGCCAAAGACTACAAAGTCAGGAGGGTGAGACGTTCATGTACTGTGGAATGCACAACGATAATTATCCCTTACGATTTAGAAGTAAATGTCTCAATGAATATTATATGGATCTATTTTCCGTTTACTAATAAGATGTGTACGTTTTGAAATATATTGCGTCTTTATTCAGTTTATTCACAGAAACAAAAAAATATTTTAATAAAATATTTCCTAACGGTCGCCTGATGAATAACGAGATTTTGTTGTTCATATGGAGCCAATTTCATGTTCGTCTGTTGTTTTCACCAAAGCAAGATACACTCCAGACAGATGTATAATAGGCCTAATGCTACGTTTGGGATTGACCATCATCAAAACACTGACTATGTATGGCTTATACTCATGGGTATCGATCATTGATGTCAAGATAATCATCATCTGACAAATGATAAATATACATAATTTATTGTTTTCCACAATACCTTTGTGAGACGTCGTATTGCTATTTTTTTTGTTCAAGTAGAATCAGGTTATTCTTATTATCAGTTATTGTCACTATACGTCTTCATAATAGCTAGTATGTTAGTTGTGATCAGACAGTCAACAAATTTGCATTGCCCATCACCGCAAAACATACGTAGATTAGTATTTGTTTATTTATATTTATGTTATTTTGAAGTATAGAAGCCATACTTTTAATTTAGTAATAAGTCTACACAATTGTAGATGTGTTTAGCATATGGTAAAGAAACGAAACCATTGGTTGTTTTTGTATTTATTTATTTAATAAATATACATGTACATTATGAAGCCCAGTGAATCAAATAAGTTACTAGAAGCCAAGTGAATCAAATAAGTCATTTCAGGAGATGTGCCTACTTGTAACATTTTTACTGTCATTTCAGCAGGACAAGGGTTAGGACAAGACTCCTTAATCTCTCGTTTTATTAATCAGAAAAATCATAAATATAATCAGTTGTTCTTGTTATGCAGAAGTACTGGGTTATAATGTTAGGGTGCAAGATTTACATGTATTTGACTTGGGGACATAATCATGATAATAAGAATAAAATTTTCCATAAAATATTTATTGTATGCACAAAAAATGCAATATAAAACTGGGAATCTACTTTTGCATTGATAAAATAGATAGTTGATTAACTAAAAGTTAATACATAAATATCGAAATGGCCACACGTAAAAAAGTATTCCTGACAAAGGAGGTTATGTTTTTGGTCGTGTTGGTTTGATTGTTTAAGTTTGTTTGTCTGTCTGTCTGCTTGTCTGTCAGCAGAATTACTTATAAAATAATTAAAGGATTTGCATAAAACTTTAACAAGGAAAAAAACATTATATTTTGGAAATGATCCGGTTTACAATCCGGATCAAATACACAATCACTTTGTAAAGGAGGATTCTGTGGCAGAGGTTTATTGTTTAGTTTATTGTTTTTTTAAGTCATTATTCTACATGTTGTAGATACTGATTAAATATACACACTAAAGAGCATAGTGATATTATCAATTATAGCATTTTTCATATGTGAAAATTGCCATGTGTTAGCGCATAGTATGTGGGTATTTTTTTTAATTTAAGAGTGAAACTTCTACACATCACATAATTAGATAATATATATATGGTCAAATAATAGCCACAACACAGAATTATATACAACATTTTTTCGGTGTGAGCTTTAATAACAGTCATTAAAGATCTTAGAGTGCCACTTAAAAACTCAATAATAAACAAGACTACATACGTCCAGGAGCTCCCGCTCCGAATTAGAATTTGATTTAAGCAATTTTGTATAGGGTTATTAATGTAGTCCTAGTCTAGGTCAAAAATCAAGACGCAAGACAACTAGGTCTAAGAAGCCCAGTCTAAGAGTAAGATAAGAACTAGACAGTCTGTCAGAGATTGCAAACCTCCATTGAAATTATTGATCCTAATCAGTATCCCAGTAATGGTCTACCTATCTGGCACGGTTTACCCGATATCAGGCCAATCGAGTTAACTAATAGCTGATTTACGGTCATTTTGTATTCGATATAAATTAGTTAAAAACTTAGGGTGCATTCTCCCCCGAAACCTCAAATTTTGTTTTATGGTAATGGACTAACATCTAACACAGTTTGCAAAATATTGGGCATGTGAAAGTCAATAATGGCCGATAGGGGGCCATTTTGAATTTGATCGAGTCAGAATTTTTCAAGATGCATCCTCAGCTGAAATCTCACATTTCATTCTATAGTAATCGTCTAGCTATCTAGCACGGTTTACCAAATATCGGCCATGTGAAAGTGAATAATGGCCTAAAGGCGGTCATTTTGAATTTGATCGAGTCAAAATTTTCCAAGATGCATCCTCAGCTGAAATCTCACATTTCATTCTATAGTAATGGTCTAGCCATCTAGCACGGTTTAACAAATATCGCCCATGTGAAAGTGAATAATGGCCGATAGGAGGCCATTTTGAATTTGATCAAGTCAAAAATTTTCAAGATGCATCCTCTCCTGAAATCTCACACTTTGTTTTATAGTAATGGTCTAGCCATCTGGTACGGTTACCAAAAACCGGCTATGTGAAAGTGAATAATGGCCGATAGGCGGCCATTTTGAAATTGATCGAGTCAATTTTTTTCAAGATGCATCCTCTCTTGTAATCTCACATTTTGTTTTATAGTAATGGTCCAGCTATCTAACACGGTTTACCAAATATCAGCAATGTGAAAGTAAATAGTGGCCGATAGGCGGCCATTTTGAATTCGATTGAGTCGAAAGTTTTTAAAAGGCATCCTCTCTCGAAACGTCACATTTTGTTTTATAGTAATGGTCTAGCTATCTAGCATGGTTTACCTGATATCAGGCCTATCGAGGTAAATGATGCTGATTGTCGGCCATTTTGAATTCGTAAGTTAAAAATTTTCAGGGTGCATCCTCCCCCGAAAACTCACACTTTGTTTTATAGTAATCAGGTAATGGTCCAGCCATCTAGCACGGTTTACCAAATATCAGCCATGTGAAAATGAATAATGGCCGAAAAGGCGGTCATTTTAAATTTGATCAAGTCGAATTTTTTCAAGATGCATCCTCTCCTGAAATCACACATTTTGTTTGTATAGTAATGGTCTAGCCATCTAGCACGGTTTACCAAATAACGGCCATGTGAAAGTGAATAATGGCCGATTGGCGGCCATTTTGAACTTGGACGAGTTGAATTTTTTCAAAATGCATCCTCTCCTGAAGCCTTACAATTTGTTTTCTAGTAATGGTGAAGATATCTTAAGCGGTTTTCATGATATTCCACAATATCAGGCCTGTCGAGGTGAATAATGGCTGATAGGCGGCCATTTTGAATTTTATCAACTTCAAATTTTTCAAGATGCATCTTCTCCTGAAACCTTACCATTTATTTGATATTAATGGTGTAGCTATCTTGAGCGGTTTTCATGATATTCCGCAATATCAGGCCTGTCGAGGTGAATAATGGCCGATCGGTGGCCATTTTTAATTTTATCAACTTGAAATTTTTCAAGATGCATCCTCTCCTGAAACCTCACAATTTGTTTTATAGTAATGGTGTAGCTATCTTGAGCGGTTTTCATGATATTCCGCAAACTCTTTCAGTCGAATTTACCGATGTTATAAATTAGGTCAAAGTGCTGGGTCAACTTCAAGGTCAAGGTCCAAAAACCTGAAAAGGCACAACTAGGGACCTTAGAGAACATGTACGTGCAATATGACTGTCATCGGCCCAGTACTTTTCGAGATCTGCTCCGGAAACGAAGTGCGCGTCAAAACGTCTAAATAGGTCATAGTTCTGAACCGGAAGAAGGTCAAAGTTCAAATACCCCAAAAGGCACAACTAGACCCCCTAGGGGTGTTGTGTGTAAAATTTGAAGACAATCGGACAAGTACTTTCAGAGATATGCTCCGGAAACGAATTGTTTACGGACGGCCCAACGGCCCAACGCCGTAACATCATCATTTTCTCCTCTGCAACCTTGCGTATTGAATTCAGATTAAAAATATTTTAACCTGTCCATTAGCCACCTAGAAGTAACCCACATACAAAAAATTGTTATCTTAGCTTATTTTCTTACAAAGTTATAGGCAAAAGAAGAGGCCAAAAAAAACGGAGGTAGAATCCATAGCTCCCTCCGTCTCACCTACGGTGACGGCGGGAGCTAATTAGCAATACCCTACACTACGCCTGATTAGTATGTCGATAACAACCAGCTGGCTTCCTGTGCATAGGGCGCATGCTCAGAATTATCATCTAGTCGGCTGATCACCAGCTTAATAATTAATATATCCGGCGCGGAATTTACTTCTGGCATTTCTCAATCTGACAAGACGAGAAAGCAGATGTAAATACTAGTACTCACCAACCACTTAAGTTTTTGTCACTGATTCAGTTCAACTAATACACCATAAAGAGGAAGGGACACCTGTATGTCAGTTAATGACAGCTGTAATTTTATATATATTGATGCAGTTAGCATGTAAATCATGTGTTTGCCCGATGCAGAGAAAAACACAGTCCTAACACTGGTACAGTGGGATGACAACCTTATATCTCTTCTGTTCAGCTTTACAACGCTGAATTATTTTGTATAAACCATGGGGACCAAGCGGTATTGTTCAATTAGAAATCATCAATGTCTTAGTTAGATCTTTCTGATTCATTTGAATACCTTTGTTATGGGTCTACGACAATTAGAAATATTTTAATTCTTTCAGCGGGGACAGACTTTATACGTCAGAATCTGCCGTCTACAGACGGAAGATTCTGAGTTATAAATTCGGTCCCCGCGCTGAGAGGGTTAACGTTTTTTTATGTTGTTGATAGCATTTTATATGCAGTCTGTGGTGATGTGTTAATTTACCATTTAAACGAGTCACGTTATTTTGTCTCATAGACACGGTAAACTGTGAAATAGATAACTGTGAGCGGATCCTATAATTGGTGCAAAGGTATTACCCAGTAATGAAAATGAGTGATTTAAGCACAAACACACCAACGTGAACGAGAGAGCGAATATGTAGGCCCCAACAGCACATGACCAGACGCGAAATTTGCCTGACTGAAAGTGCAATTATTACAGAGGTGATTATTAAGTTCCGTTCACTACACTTGCCAGTTATTAAGTGGTGGGAGGTACTCACATGTAAAAAGTACAGATAATAGTGAAAGTGAGAGATCAGCATAAAATGGGTGATTACTCATTTCATTACACGAACACAGTTCATAGCGCACAGTAAGAAATATACACTGTCTCCTTATAAATACTGTCACGTAAAGGCTCCCACACACGGCAAAGACTGTCCCCGATTGCTCAAGACGTGACGATCGGTGCTGTGTGGCCTCTCCCACGACTACGATTTCGTTGCGGTGTGACAAGTCCTGCGACACGATCGTAATGTCTCAATATTGCTTCCAGAACACCCACTAGAGGGCCTAAACGGTCACCACTAGGATCGCTGCTATAGCTTACGACACCAAGTCGGTAACAGTTTTTCTGGTGTGACATGCTGCCATCGTAGAAGCAGCTTGTCTGCGATTTTCTAAAACCTGTGGTGTTAAAACAATCGCTGGGGAGTTTTTGCGGTGTGCGAGAACCTTTATGCTGAAAATCCTGCCCGAGTGGCCGTTTTGTTGAAATGAAATAAGCCATTAAATATTTCTAATTGTCGTAGACCCATAACAAAGGTATTCAAATGAATCAGCACACAGCGTATCAGTGTGTAGACACATGTATACACAACTATTATGGTCTGAGAGGAGAAGACAATTGCTTACGACATGCTTGAAAAGCGCCCCCCCCCTTGCCGATAATTTACCTTTATCCCTGCCTTTTTCTAGAGGAAGTATTTTATGGACATCTGTTTATTTTACAGAAAAAACAATGGTGACACGCGACTAAAGAAAACACCGGCTTTCATAGGAGATTATGTAGCAGATATACGCTGACCTCTATCGTCACCTTGATAATAACCCTTTAACCGCCGAATTATTCAATTTGAATTTTCACCCACTTGAAGTTATGTCTCGCTGACGCGATCCACAACTTCAAGTGAGTGAAAATTATTCAGATTTGTCAAGATGGAGGTCAACTCTTTTCAAATCTTGCTGGTTGATGTCACTTTTTTATCTTTAACATATTTAAAATGTGGTACTTGATGTGCTAATGAAAAAAGAAAAACTGAATATATGGGACACCGGCGGTTAAAGGGTTAAGGTGGCAGATACGACCCTTTAATACTAAGATGACGATATATAAGTTGTAATGGAGATGACCAGCGCCATTACATGAACAGCACAATTTCAAATGGATTCGTTTTCAAAGTTTTAGTAAACAATTGCCATATAATATATGGTAACGTCAAATAAATTATCTTGTCTGATTGTTGATTGCCTACTGGGTAAAACAGGTAAATCGTGGTGAGTACGCAGGAGCCAAAGTGAGCTTCACACTGTGACATCACCAGTTAGTTCACAAGAAATCTGCATTACGGTAGGCCTACTACAATAAAGACTTGTTTTGTTTTGTGATTATTTTTTGCAGACGCTCTTGAGATCACCCCTGCGATCTCTAACATATAATGATAGCTGGGCTATCAAGGGCTACATTGAAATCTTTGTCAAAGCCTAAAATGTATAAGATCATTAACTTGCATGGCAGTTCATAAACTATGAATTAACTCAATGGGCTAAAATGGCTCACGAAAAATGTGTACAGTATCGTCTTAGTCAGGTTAATAAACAATTTATGAAATGTAGCTGTGATCGCTTGCTCTTTAGTATAATATGTTCATGAGCATATCCAGATGTGTTATTATAATGGTTCATGGAACATTTATGATTTTTTCAATAACTATTTATAAACATAAACATAAACAAACTATTTTATAGATTTAGATTAAAAGCTATTATAACAGAGTCAATTATTGAGGTATTATATTATTAGCTTATATTAAAATATTACCATATACTGTGTTCAAAATCAGATCTCATATTTATTTTGCTTGCACAACTTATTGCCAATTTCAACCAGAATGGACAATATCTGGGTTATTTAATAACATTTATATATAGAAACATATGCACGAAATAGTAATATAGCGAACATAACATTTCAGCAGATATGGGCGATGTGGCAAAACAGAGATTCAAAAAGGGTAGTTCTAAGTAAAAAAAAATACATTAGAGAACATATCAGTGATGAGGAAGCGATAGGAGATAATAGACTCGAACCAGCAACGTTGGGAGAAACGCTTAACCAGTATTAAGCCAACTTTTGGACTAATCTTTGTTCCTGCAATAATCTCCATAAATAGGAGACGTTTACGTTGTGTCTAATTAATGTTGGACCATCGTCTGCGACGTTAGCCAAACGTTAAATCACCCTGGGATGAGCGTCTGGTGTTTTCTGGGGGTGCAGCCGTTGCCGCCAGCGTCCGCAGGGGGGCGCCGTTGCTCCGGGTTATCCGTCTCAATCACGAGTACTTTGAGAGGCGCTCTTTTCCAATCGTCCGCCATCTATTTTAAGACGCAGGAAACCATAAGTGGAGGGCTTTGTCTGGCAGGTAATGACCCTGCCAGCGCGAGATCATGGACCCAACGCTGTCTCAATGCCGGGGCGGCACCTGGTGCCGCCCCGGCATTGAGACAGCGTTGGGCTGACAGTCTGCGTTCGCTAGAAGGACCATCTGACGTCACGATCACCACCAGCCGTCACGAGGGTTGCCGAGAAGTTACCAAGTGCAGTCCTCTGTCTGGTGACATCGTGGAACAGTGTGTTTTCCATAACCACCCTGATAACACAAATGAAATCTTACGCACAAAGCTGGGTGAGTAATCTAAGCCTGCTTGACATTTGGGCATAACTAAATCACCACGAGAAAAACACTGGTTCTGTGGGAATAATAGCATGAAATTATTGACAACTTTTCTGTCGGAGTAATAGCATCAATGGCGTAAAATTGTTGCATAAAAATGGATATATAGTTTTAAAACTATTAGGTTTTTTCATTATTTTTTTATGCACTTCTTTAAATACAATGTGTGGTCAAATTTAAAAGGGACATGGTGTAAAGATATTGCCCACGAAAACGCCACATAATCATAATTGTCCATAATAATGAAAAATGGAGTAGCCCAAACCACCTGTAGAGATACTGCTTTCACGAAAATGTCATCTTTTTAACCACTGGGGGCATTGATCATATATTGAGATTGACGGATAGGAACATAACCCTTAAATTGCTATATTCAATAATTTAAATTTTAACCCATTCGAAATTGTGTCTCGCTTCCGCGACCCTAAGTTCAACTGGGTACCGGGTACGCTACATCTCGGTCACAGAGGTTCCCCGGAAAACTTAATCTTTACGGGTTAGCGAGGGAGACATATTTGCTTCTTTGAGAATAACAGAGCGGGGGACGAACCGCTGGCTCCGACTTTACAGACATGCAACTTTAACATTGACAACGCCGAAATATTTTTTTAAATCATCATAAATAGCTTAGTTAGCTCTTTCCGCTTCATTTGAATACTTATGTTATGGGTCTACGACTATTTAAATATTGTAATTCTCTCAGTGTGGGGACCGTTTTTATACGTCAGAATCGGACGTCTGTAGACGTCAGATTCTGACGTATAAAAACGGTCCCCACACTGAAAGGTTTAATTAATCACTGCACCAGGGCCCCGCCCTGGAATACGCTGATGCATCTACTAAAGGTCTGCTGTGGTAGAGTTTAATAGTAGCTGTGGGATGAAATGTTATATTCAGCAATGCTATATGTTCAAGAGCGACTTTCGTATTTTTGTGTAGATGTATGATATTAAATCAATGTTGGTTTAATATCGGAACACGGTTTGTGACACTGCTTCCGTTTAACCCTCACAGCGCGGGGACCGTCTTCATAGACGTCAGATTCTGACGCACTGAAATTATTAAAATATTTCTAATGGCCGTACACCCATGACATAGGTATTCAGATGAAACAGAAAAAGCTAACTAAGCCATTTATGATGATTTCAAATTGAAAATAACCCTTTGATCTCCAGGGTTTATACAAGAATATATCAGCGTTTTAAGGGTTAAACAACAAGTGGTTGAATGTTTCGTGACAGCTGGGAGTACCTGACCACTCCCAATGGGCTGGAAAGGCTGTGGTGTGCCCAGCCAGCAAGGGACGGTGGCCAAAAAATGCCTGGAGGTACTAGCATATCTGACGCTGCCACAACATTGAAGCATTCATTTTGAGCCTGGTCACAATAACCCGTACGAATGCCTTACCAACGATTTCGGAAGCATTTCGTGCGGCCTCCTCCAGACGGTCATATGAAAAAAATTGTATCCCGTTCTTAAGTTCGTAGTCAGTTCTTGGACATGTCGAATAACTCGCCCATCAGCGTATGGTGGACGTACAATCGCCTAAGGAACAGGTACGATGTGATGTTGTTCTTATGGAGCTCTAAACAGCGCCTGACGTACGCCGTACACATTTTTCAGTTTCTAAAATTGTTGTCGCTCGTAAACATTCGTGCTTTATCTACAGGAAAAACATAAGAGCTATAAAGCCATAGTACGAATAAAATCACAGAATATTTGCAAGTGTGTCTCAAGCTGTCAAGTATCTCTACGAAAATCGTAGGCCTACGATCGGCTTTGGAACATCCTAAGAACCACGTACGATGCTCGCAGGTTTGTCTGTGTTAAAGCCCATTAACAGATTAATGACTCAGCAGGCTGTTCTTACGGAGTTCTTCGAGCATCCTTTTCTATATGTGGTTCTTATGTGTTTCTAAGGATCGTGCGTAAACAATACCACGAGGGATTTTCTTGATGCGTTCTTGAGGAGTTCTTAGACATTTCCAAAACCTTTCTACGAATTTGGGAATCGAATACGAAGGCTTTTCTCACGGCTGCCTTGCGAAGCCTGCAATAATGAGGCGACATGTCCCAAAAATCGTTGTTACGGCCTTTAATTCACCATTTGATAGCTTAGTTTCAAGATCTACCGGGGGAGAACCCTCTAGAGAATATAAGTGGCTGGCTGTGCCAGCGACTCCCCCTGTCTGTCAATTCCTGGATCCGCGGCT